>WAAG01068921.1:428873-451648 GCA_013390105.1 Tichodroma muraria | reverse complement strand
AAAAAAAAAAAAATTAGTCATTTTGTCATATGAAAAGGAAATTGCTATTTAAGGTCACTTAGTGAAATTAGCTTCAATTAAGCATCCTTTCTAAATGCAGTGCTTGTTGTCAGAGCCACTCATCTTGTGGTAATGCCTGACCTGCTGAGTTTATGATTATTAATCTGTGTAAAAAAACCCTAAAACACCTAAAACCAAACAGGTTATTTATCTGTGTAATCAGCTGTTGGAAGGAGCTTTGCCACCATACATCATTATTTGTTTTGTGCTCACAAAACTGTGGCTGACAGAGCATTTGTTTCACAGCTCCAGAGCTGAGTGATGGTGCTCAGGAGGTATTTCCTCAGCTGGAAATACCTCTGAGCTGAGTGTTGGGGGCTGAAAGCAGCGGAGAGAATCAGAAGCTGCGGGAGTGTCCCTGCTCTGTTTCCAGTGTGTGACTGGTGGAGGACAGCAGGGAATGTTCAGCCTTTTCCCTCGCTGAAATTTCTCGGAATTCTCATCTAAAATTTGCAGGCCAAACTTCTTAAACTGCCTTTCTTCCCATTATTTCTATTCCTATAAAATCCCTGTAAGGGATACAAGTGACCACTGCGGTGTATTCCTGTGCTCAGCTCAACACGGGGCGAACCCAACGTGTTCAGCTGGTGCTTCCATTTCAGTGTTTTCTCTGTGTGTAGGTGACCCAGCCATGGAAGTGGCTGCTCTTCCTCCCCGCAGGGCTGGGATTCAACAGACACCTGTGCTGTAATTGGAAGTCCTGGAGAAAATAGGACACGAGTGAGCCTGGAAAATGAGTGTTCCAGCACTTGCATTCATCTGCCACCCTTACCGCGCTGCAAAGTGAAAGAGAGCAGCGATCACAGGCACATCTTGATGACATTTATGAATAATTATAATAATTACACTTCACAAGAGCTTAATTCTGCTGGTTCTCAGACGTGTCAGTGAGACACGAAGCGCTGCCCTTGGCAGGGAGAGGCGGGGACGGGGTTCGGCAGCATCAGCTTGGGGCTGCGCCTGCCCACGCTCCGGGCTCCATAGACATGCAAAGGAAAAGGACTCCAGGGCAAGGAGAGGGCATTATGCACGCTGGACTTCACTCCATGCAGAAAGCAACTGGATTTTTAAGTTTGCTAGCTGGTAGAAATGTTTATGATGTTGTGCAGGAAACAAACAAACCAGCCGTGGTGGGGCGTGCGAGGGGAGGATGGCTTGAGAAGCTTCAAGGCTGAAAAGTTCAAGACTTCTTGTTTCCTGGATAGAACACCTTTGTGCCAAGCTTGGGACGTCCTGGTGTGTTTGTGGTGGTGCTAGTGCAGGTGCTTGTTTGGGTACCCTGGGCCTGTGCCCTTGCTGGGGGTGGCACTGCCTCAGGTGTTGGGCAGCTCCACCTGCCTTGGTAACCAGGTGTGCTTGGGGAAGCCAGTGGATCTGCTGTGGGTGGAACTCCAGGCTGATGGATGCATCCCTGGGGCTGGCGTAAGGCCATGGACAACCAGACCCTTTTTTTACACACTATGAGCTTTTTCTTTCACCAGGCAGGGGAAGTTTTGCTTGGTATTGGTGACTGGGCTGGTGAAAGGGTTCTGAGGGCATAAACTGGACAGTTTTACACACCCCAGTCTGAACTGTGGGGGGAAGAATATTTATATACATATTCTTGGCTTTTCAACACCAGCTCACCCCCACAGCGGGTCTGGATTCACTGCAGGATCAAAGCCAAAGATTTCAGTTTCTGAGGGAGCCAAAGGCTGCAGCAACATGTGGTCAGGAGAGGTTGGTAACAAGCCAGATGAGAAGCAGAGGGGAGTGCTAAAATATGTATGAGGAAAAGAAGAGGGTTATTTTTCGTATTCAGGCAGCCAGGAGTTCTGAAATGATGATGTGTTGATAGGTAGCAACACAGGGATCAGCAAAGCTTGGGTTCTGCTTGTCTGTGAGGAGGAACCTGTGAGCTAGCCCTGTGCAGAGCACAGAAAGAGCTCTCTGTGTCTTCACTGCCTTTTGAACTCACAGCGTGTCGTGGTGTGGTTTGGTTTTCCTCCGTGTGAACATGTGTCACTTCATTTGGAGGGGAAAGAAAGGTCATGTTGCTCCATTAAAAATTAAACTTTTCAGCTGGTGATGAAGCTGTAAGGTGGCAAGTGCTCAGGCTGTGGAATAAAGGAATGGGAATGCGCTGGGTAGTTTTAAACAGCTGAAAGTGCAGTTTGATGGTCAGTATTTTCCTGAGGGGCTACATTTAGCAAGAATGATAATGTTCCCAAGTCATTGACTGAAACTCTCACATGGACTTGTTTTGTTTCTGGTGGAATTAAAGGCTTAGGATATTGACAATACTTAGATGTGGAAACTGGTCAATATTTTCTACTGGAAAGTACTGCTGGAGAATATTTGATTTGTTTTTCCCCTATTAATATATCCCTTCCCCCCAAAAAAACAACTTCATGCAGGAAATAAATATTGCAGAACAGGAGAATTTTGAAGCAGAAGGGCAGCGGTTGTGCCTAAGGCAAGAGGCAGCCTCAGAGGAGGAGCAGGGATTAGCAGCTGGTTGCTCCCAGCTAATTCAGTTTGTAAATCTCCAGTCAGCACCGCTGTCCTGGGAGCTGCTTGGAGCTGTGAACGGCCTGGGGTTCTCCAACCCAAACCCAGAGCCCTCTCCAGGTCCAGGCCCTGGCTGTGGCTGCAGAGGGTGCTCTCTGCTCGTGTGGTGGCTGTTCCATCCTCTGCCACCCTCCAGGAGCCTCCCCAAGGTGCCCTTTGGATCTCGTTCCAACTGGCTCCCAATTAAATCCAGCTCGGGTCAGCTCTTGACAAGCAGCCTCCCTTGTAACTCGGGGAGGTTACCAGCCAGCAGATTCTTGAAATGCATCTTAAAAAGAGAAAGGTTTGGGCTGGGAGCCAAGATAATTTTCTGTCTTTCTTTATATTTTTTTCCTCTCTCCCCTTCCTTCTCTCCAGCAAGTTTTTTGGCAGAGCTGTGGCTTAGCTGGGAGGTTGTGGAGACCAAGAGTACAATGTTAATTAGCTGTTGTACCTTCCAGCTTGTAAAACCCTAATAGAGACCCAGTTGTCATAATTAATGAGCACAGAAATAGCAGAAGGGCTCTTAGACCTTGTGCTGAGGGATGTGAGCCAATTCCTCGGTACTGGAAACCAGGAAGAGTGAAGGCAGGTTGTCCTGAGCGTGTGCAGAGAGTGTCTTGTGTCCTCCTGGAGTGCCCAGAACGGGATGTTTTGTGGGATCCAGCTGCTCTCAAACACGAGCTGCTCTGCTGGTGTTTCTGAGGTTACCTCTGTGTCAATAATTAGAATTGTTTTTCATTAATAAGTTGTTTGGTGTGGCACAGCAGAGACGGAAGATGGGTTTAGTTTATAATTGAGTTCTCTGTGGTGTGTTTTGTACAGAGCAGAAGGAAAGGAACAAAGTTGGTGTTGTTTGCACGTTTGCACTAAGTGTTAACAGTCCTGTTCTGCTGTGACAGGACATAGGCCAGGAATTGCTGCTGGGCAGGGAAAGGAGCTGGACCCCTGTGAGGAGCAAAGCAGCAAATGCAGCTGCAACAGCACCCAGGTGTATGAAGGTAACTCCTTTCTTCAGCTAAGAGCCAGCAGGAGAGGAGCTGCTGTCCCTGTCTGAATGGTTGTGGAGACTGCAGGTCCTGGATTTGGGGTCAGCTCAGGTGGGAAACCAAGGGAGGAGCTGGAAGAGCTGTGGGGCTGACCTCACTGCTGGGAGGGGCTGGATTTTGGAGCAAATCCTCCCAGCTGTGGAGGATGTGTTTGGAGAAGGGGAGTGTAAGAGGAACATGGAAAAGGATGGGGAAATACTGTGGCTTTGCTAAGAAGTTCACGGCCAGCTGGAAGGGGATTGGTGGGCATGATACTGGTCTGATTGGGCATTTGAGGATGAGGGTCATCCTGGAAAATTCCTCTTTGTGGTGTGGCAGCTTCATGCTTCTGGTTCAGGAAGGTGAGTCTCTTAAGCATTATCCCCTGAGGATATTGGGTGGAACAGGAGGCACTTTGTGCTATTTTTGTATTTAAGTGAATCAGAAGCCTGACTGGGGTTATCCTGTGTGACTTCAGTTATCTCTTTGACCCTTCCTGTGTGATGGCACAGCCAGCCCAGGAGTAAGGGAGTTACAGGGCCCTGCTGGGCCTTGGATGCAGGAGGTGAGGTCCCAGCTCCCTGCCCTGCTTGGGGATGTCACAGCTGCACAGAGGGAATCTGTCCTGTCCCTGTGGCTGCTGGCTGACCGTGGGCACTCTGGGAGCTCCTGACCTCCTTTGCAAAGCACCTGCAGCTGAGTGGGTGGGGATCAGCAGCTCCAAACAGCCTGGGGAGAGCCGGGAAGCCTCTTCTCACTGGCTGCTCCTGGCAATTAAATCCTGAGCATGGCACCATCTCTGCTCCCCAAGGAATTGCATTTCACCCAAGCCAGAGCCGTGGCTGGGTTGGCTGAGCACACAGCACTCCTGTCATCCCAGCAAGGCTGGCTTGAGCAGCACTTGCTGGCAGAGCTCATTCCCCTGTTGGGCACATACAGCTCCTGACCTGCATTTGGTTCCTCCTTATCTACAGGAGAGACAATTCCAGCCTCCATAATTAATGGCTCTGTCCTGCCAGGGTCTCGGGTGAAGCATCAGCACAGGAAATTGGCCAGGCTAAGTGGTGCCTGTGCCTGGATCCGGGCTGCAAAGGCAGCTCTTGGCCAGCTGAGATGAATTGTGGCTTAGCTGCTGAATTCATTTTTCGTCCTTGGGTCTGACAGCAGACACAGGAAGAGCTCCTGTGCAGGCTGGTGTGACTCCTCCATCTGCAGCCTCATTTGTGCAGATATCCCCTGAGCTGATGGAGATCCAGGGCTTGTTGGGCTCTCTCCCTGGGGATTACCTGTGCTGGGGATTTGCAATGGCATTCAGGGAGCAGTCCAACACTACTCCTCAGGGAGATAAGGTTACAAGACAAGGGGTTAATTCTCAGGGAGCTGCTAAAAGGCAGCACAACTGCTCTGATCTGACCTAGCACTTGGTGAATCTCTCAGTTCTCCTTGAACATGGGTTCTGAGGTGCTGTCAGGCTCCCACACATGGTGATGGTGTGCTCTGTATCCTTCCTCTCAGAAAAAGCTAATTTATTTCACTTGTAATGAAGCATAACCATGCACCTGGAGGCTCATGTTCCTGTATCCCTGTGCTCACCTGCTTTGCTCTCTCTCTCCTTTATTTTCCTGCTTTCTTGTCTGCCTCCTGCTTCAGCTTATCTCTTTTTTCCTCACCCTTCCTTCCCCTGTAGCTCCTGCTTGGCAGAGAGCTGTGGTTACCTCTGTCTCAAAGGTTCAGCAGTGTCACCTTGGGCCGTGTCTGTGTGTGGTCCAGGTGAGTCAGTCTGATGAGCTGAGCTTTGGATTTCTAATCCTGGCTCCTTTGCTGGCCTTAGGTCAGGTTTTGGCTTTGTCACCTGCAGGGTGGGATTATTGCTAAAACAGCCCATGTCTCGGGCAGCCTGGGGTGGATCAGTGCTTGGAGGGTCAGGTTCAAGGGAAAACAGGTAAAAATGGATTACTCAGACTTGCTGGCCAGCAGCATGTACCTTCGGTTTCAGTACCTTCCCTGGGCTGGGAGCGGTCCTGCAGGAACAGCCCAGCTTTAGGCTGCAGATGGATGCACTGGGGGCCAGGTAGGGCTTCCGGATGTGACCCCTGGCTCCAGGGAGCCCAGATAATCTGCCCTGCACCCAGGAGGGGACTGTGTGTCTGTGCCCTGAAGGACAGCTGGGAGCAGGTGAAGCTGCTGGAAGCTCTCAGTTACTTTTGGAGGCTGTCAGGTAAGTGGGGAGCATCCAGTTCCTCTCCAGAAGCTGTGCCAAAGGCTGGCCTGCCAGTCAGACCCCCCAGCTCCCCAACACCTCCCTGGGGGTGTCAAACCCAGTCTTTCTCCTTTCACAGACACCTTTGGAGCTACTGGTTCTTCCCCAGCCTTGGGAAGAGGCAGGAGCCTGTGCCCTGTTGCCAGAGCAGCCAAGAAGAGTTGGGCCCTGGGGAAAGGCTGTGACAGTGCTGGGCATGCTGGGGACAAGCTGCACCTCCCCACAGGTTCTTTTTCCTTGCTTTTAAGACACTGATATTTGCTGTTGTTGGCACATAATGACATTTTGGAGGCTGTTGGGTGGCTGAGGAAGGACAGCAGCATTTTCCCATTGCTCTGGTGAAAGAGCAGCTGGGAGGGAAGGAGCAGATCTGCTGGAGGAGGAAGGATGCTGAGTGCTTTCACATGGGGTGGGTTTCAGCCTGTGCACATGAGAGGCAAAGTGCATTTTGCAGAGTAGCTTTTCCTGGCATTGCATTTCATTTCATCTTATTAATAAATCTCTTGTAACACCTCCCTGCGGAGCCCCTCAAGGAACTGGCTAACCAGGAGAAAGTGGAGATCCAAGAAAAGCCTCCTAATCCATTATCAGCAAATGCAATCAGACTCTCCATCTGCCATCCCAGGCCCCTGCAGCCCCACAACTGGGAGACAGCCCCTGCTGCCTCCTGCACAGATGTTTGGTCACCATGTGCCTTCGCTCCCTCTCTCTGGATTCAGCCTGGTGTCTCCTCAGATTAGTGGGCTTGTGCTCAGAGCCTGTGCCTGCCCTCAGGAAGAGCCAGGCAAAGCTGGCAGGCTGAGGCAAGCACACCTTGGCTGGAAAACAAGAGCTGGGTGGTTCATGGAGCCACGTTAAATTTAGTGCTGTGCGCTCCAGTGTGGAAATAAGGGCCTTGTCTTTGGCCAGGGTTGCATTGGAGAGAGTCTGCAGGAGGAGAGGAGACAGAAAGAACCTCTTGTGGTGGATGTTTGTTAAGGACACAGGTGGGAGTGCTTGGTTTTCCTCCCCCTGCCTCTGAATCACAGAATGATTTGGGTTGGAAGGCACTTAAAGATCATCTCATTCCTGCCATGGGCAGGGACACTGCCACCAGACCAGGCCGTGCAAGGCCCCATCCGATCTGTCCTTGGACATTCACCTCAGGCCTGTTCACAGCGGAGCACTGGCAGCACCTGGGAAAGCTCAGGATGTGTGTCAGGTCTGTAGGTGGTCACCAGGGGGACAGTCCTGCCTCGGAGGAGTCTGTGATCAAGCTGGAGGCCCTTCTTTGCAAGGAGGGCACAAAGATGTGACCTGACTGCTCGATGGCAGCAGAACCCTGCAGGCAGGGCTCTGGTGTGACCCTTCCCTCCTGCTCCTCAAGCTGGACATCACAGAACCCCAGTGGGGCTGAGGATGGGAAGGACTTTGGGGTGTTGTCTGGTCCAACCCCCTGCTCAAGCAAAGCCACCACCGGCAGGCGTCTCAGGACTGTTCCAGCTGGATTTTAGACACCTCCAAGGATGGAAAGCACCACCTCTCTCCCCTCAGGGGATGGGGTCACTCCATGCACAGCACAGCAGTCGGGCTCAGGGGCTGGCCCGTGTTTGTGCCCGAGCTGGTGGCCCTGGCTGGCCTCGGTGGCAGTGCTGGGCACAGAGGGGTGGTGGGATGGAGATCTGTCAGCAGAGCACCGTGTGTGCAGCCACCAGGGCACGTTTCAGTCTGGGACAACCAAGCCATGCTTTGTCCACCAGCCCCATATTAACATTTGGGCACCTGCTAGCATTTCCTATTTTTCCCCTCTTTTCCTGCGTCCTTTGAAATATTCATTATCCAGGATAAAAATCTGTCCCAGGTAATTTCAGGATTCAACTGCACAAAAATGAGAAAAAGAGCCAAAGTAACAGCAGGTAAAGAATGGTTTAATTTAGTAACTAATTTTCTATAAAGTAATTATTTCTTTAAAAACCTGGGATTTGCTCAAAGTGTTCCAATTACTTTTTTCATTATGGCTACAGAATGAAGTGCTTGTTTAATTAGTAAACATTTGGCATGCCTTTAAATAGGCTTTTAATTACATTAAAGGGACACTGTCAAGGTGTCTTTCATAATTTTTAATAGACCTGGATTCCTTTTTTCCCCTCACAGTTGGATGCAACTCCTTGGGTTTGATTGGCTGTTCCAGACAAAAACTGGAGAAGCCATTTCCCTGGTAAAGAATAAAAAGAGAGGCTCATTTGTGGGTTTGGAGCTGAGCTGTGGTCTCCCCACCTCCTGTCTCTCAACCTGCTGCCAGCTGGGCTTGTAGCCTCCTTTGCAGTCCTGAGGGTGACCCTGTGCTGAACACTCAAAGCTAAACCAGCAGCTTTTGCCCCCAAAATCTCCCAGTGCTGCTCCCCGGTGCAGCAGATGCCTGTTCTGCAGCCTCACAGCTGCCCCCAGGAGTAGCTCTCCTAATAAATCCCCAGTGCTCTGCCTGAGCTTGATGTGAATTCCTGGGGGAAACTGGGCTCCGGGTGAGCCCCCAGGCTCCTGCTTGCCTCTGGATCCGCAGCCTGCTCCTTCCCAGGGCGGGGAGATGCTGCTGGCAGAGGCCAAACCTGATTGAGCCGCTGCTGCTGGGGTGCTGCTCGCGCCCTGCCCGGCGTGGGGAGGCTGGACGTGCCCGTGGTCAGTGTGTGGTGGATGAGGCTCAGAGCAGGCCCCCCGAGCGTGGCAGGGGCCGTTTGTCTGTGTCCCCCTCCCTGCTCACAGCAGCTGAGGCCTCCGGTCCGTTTTTGGGGAAGGTTCGCTAATTGAGGTAGATGGGAGTTGCTGCAGGCAGAGGCAGCTGGGCGTGAGCAAAGGCTTCCCGGGGTGTCCCCGAAGGGAGAGCAAAGAGCAGAACCAGAGTGTGGGGGTGTGTGACGCAGGGGCTGGCTGGGGACACGAGCCAGTCCTCTCTGTCCCCTCTGAACCGTGTCCCTGCTCCGCTCCCCAGTGTTTTACAGGCTGAACGAGCAGACTGAAGTGCCTCTGGTTGAACTTCTGCCTGCGTTTCAGACACCCTCGTTCTCCTCTGAGGAGCAGGAGCTGCAGGGAATGAAAATATCCAGTGTCTTTGCTTTAATATCATTGACTTTCTGCTCTGCTGGGTCCTGGCAGGCTCCCCTGAGGCCACATCCTCCTCCAGCATGCTCTGAGCACCTCTTCCTGGTTTCCTCAAATTTTCCCCTCACTCCCATCTGTTCTCCTCCTCCCTGTCCACCACCTGCTCCTTCTTCCTCCTGCTCTGGTGGCTCTCCACGAAGTCCTTTGCTTTTCCTGCAGTGACTGTCAGCCCCCCTTGTGGCCTTGAATCCAGGCACTGATCCTTCCTGACCCCAAAGCAGATGGAGATATGGAGCACTGGGGAGGTGTGGGAAAGGCTCATGTCACTCCACAGCCTGGAAGATCCCTGGGAAGGAAAGATCCTTCCTGACACACCTGCAGCTGGCCTTTCATCCATCCCCCTTCCTGGAAGGAATTGCTGCACAGCTTGTCCACCCACCTTTCCTAAAGGGAAGTGATGCCCTTTCCTGCTTCCAGTTTCCAGGGAGACAGCCGCTGGGAAAGCACTGGAAGTGCTGAAGCAGGCAGGAATGCACAGCCCACCATCAGGTAGCGGCAACCCAGGGGGCCCCTCTGCCCCAGTCTGTCCATCAGGGGACAGAGGGACCCCTGGGAGCAGCTCCTGCCCATTTGTCCTGCTCAGCATCACTGTGTGGCAGTTTCCTGGGCACAGGGAACGGAGCTCTGGGAACTGACCCTTTCCCAAGGTGCCTCTGTGGGGCCACAGAGCCTCTCTGCTTTGGGGAGTCAGGGCTGGGGAGGGCTGTGTGGTGGTGGGTGCAGGAGTGGGGTCGTGGCGGGAGTGGTGCTGCTGTGCCAGTGTCCCCTGTCCCCTCTGCCCTGCGGTGGCTGTCCCCAGGAGGTACTGGGGATGCGTGCCGGGGTGGAGGGGCACAACCCAGCCTTGGGAATGCTGCTGCCCTGATCAGCTCCGTGGCCTGTCCCCGGTGCCACAGGGAGCTGAGGTCCCCAGGTGTAATTTCCACTCCAGCTCCCAGCCCCCCTCACTGACAGAGATTTCTAGAAGGGAGCGAGTGGTTGCGAATATCCACAGCTCTGCAAGACTTCTATAAAATAGGAACGCATGACAGCATCTGCATAAATTATTCAGGATAATCAGGATGGGGGATATTTCCCTGGCAATTTCATGGGGGGTCCTGGAGCTTGATTGTCCCACCCGCGGGGTGCCTGCCGAGCCCCCTCAAGGCAGAAAGGGAAAGTCCTGAGCATCCCAGGTCTCCCGGCTCCTCCCCTCACTCTCCTCAGGTTGCCAACTGCTCTCCCTCCTGCCTCGATGTGCTTCCCCTCAGCTCCCAGTGCTATTAACACCTCTAATTAGAGCTGCTTATTGATGTACTGCTGTTTATCTAAGTGCAGCTGATCAAGGCAGAGGAGCTGTGGAGCCGAAGAGAATCGCACCTTCCTGCAGCCTGTACGGTGCTTCCTGGGGCTGGGGGACAAGCAGAGAAAAATCCAGATAGGGAAAAGCAGGGCAGAACAAGGGTGTGGTGCCAGCCTGCTGTGGCTGGGCCTGGTCCCTGTGCAAGTTACTCCAGGCAATGCTGGCATTTTCCTACAGGAGCATCCCTCAGGTGAAGGGTGTCCCTTGTGTCCATGCCTGCAGTCAGTGTTGTCCCATCCAGACTGCCTTGTGTCAGGGAAATGGGGGCTCTCCAAGGAGGAGGTGTTTTCTTCTTCCTGAGGGGTCAACCAGAGCAGATCCAGGATGGATGGATGGATGGATGGGTGCTCACCACAGGACACTCATGAGCGCACAGGGACCGGGTGGGTTTGAGCATTGAGGCAGGATCCAAACCCCCAAAACCAGCTGGACAGAGGGTTTTACCCCACACTGAGGTGCTGGGAGGCACAGTCCTGCTCTCTCCTCCCAGGGCAGGGATTTGGAGGAGCCTGTGCTTCTGCACTCCATGAAGCCACTCCCAGGAGACAGCAGTTCCTGGTGCCGAGGCAGCGCTGCCGCTCCTGGTGCGAGCAGAGAGAGGAGGGATCAGCACAGCTCTGTGAAAACACACCCTTGGACTCTGCCAGTGGCTGCACAGCAGGCTGTGCAGTGACCTGTGTGTGCTGAGCCAGCTTTCCTGACTCCCTCACTTGGTTTGAACCCGGCATCTCCTCCTGGGCCACTGGCACTGACAGAGGATGGTGGCACTCGGCTGCAGGAGGCAGGATTTGGCTGTCCCTAAAGCATGGCAGCCCCTTGGCACCTCTAACCAGCCATCCCAGGGACAAGGTGGAGAGGCTGATGTGCTCCAGGAGCGCTTCCCTTCCCCCTTGCCATCAGGGTTTATTAATTCCTTGCTCGGTGAAGTCTCTATTAATAACGTCTGCAGGATCTGGCCGGGAAGCTGCGTAATGAGATCCTCTGCTGGCTGTTCCTGGGCTGCTGTGATTGTGTTTGGAGGACAAAATTCTATGTGGATTAGCTAAAATGAAAAACAAAAGCAGGAAAAAAAAAAAAAAAAAGCAGGGCTGTTTGAATTATTTACTAGTTTCCAGGAGACAAAGCAGTAATTGCAAGTGTCTTACTGCAGGTGTTTGGAGAGGGGACGCTCCCACCTCTGGGAAAGGAGCTAAGTCTGGTTATTTACTGGTGTGGAGGAGACTTATCAATTCTCTTTAAGACCAAGTGCAGCTCCAACTGCTCCTCAATTTTCTGATTCTGATTTTCTCCTCTTCCTTTTGGAAATTCAGAAGACAGAGGCCCTGAGAGAGCTTTGATGTGGGTAAATGTGGGAACAAGCTCTGCCAGCAGTGAGGCTGAGAGCAAGGAAATGGAGAGGGAAAACCCCAAACCATCCTTCTCTGAGGAACTGCCTGTCCTCTGTTGGCTTTTCCCCATGCCAGGACCCCTCTGGGTCACACGAACGCCACCACGTGCTCCTTGTGGTGCCACTTTCTGGGTGCTTGTTGTGCCAGGGGGATGCTGAGCCTAAAGGAGTGGAACCCCCCCCATGATGGGGCCAAATGCCCTTTGGGAACGAGGTCTTGTTCCTAAAGGACACATCTGGGTCCCTAACCCAGGGCTGGATCCAAGGTCAGGGAAAACCCATCACGTGCTGTGTCACAGCTGTCCCATGGCACTGGGGTGGCTTTGGCTGCGTGCCCCAGCCGTGCCCTGGCAAGGAGGGCTCTTACAAAACCAGCTGTTCAGATCCTGGCTTCCTTCACAGACCCTCTTAGCTGATGGATCAGCAGCATTTTAGGGAATTGCTCTGTGCTTTTACTGCTCTTTTACTCAAGTGCTGCTCCCCTTGATTGCCCCCATCCCTCTCTTTTCAACCCAGGGCCTCGGGAGCCGCTTAATTGATTTCAAAGGGAACAGGACTTGCTGGAAATTGAGTTTTGCATTCCTCCCTGCCTCTGTGACAGAGCACCTGGCAGCTCCAGCCTCAGCTCCTGCAGCAGTTCACCTTCACTAGCTTGTCTGTAGGAGAAGAACTAGAGAAAAGAAAGAAAAATGAAGGAAAGAGGTACAAAAAATTCCATTTAGCAATATAGGGCACAATCAATATTCCTTTGTCTCCATATTCAAATCGTGATCCCGCTGAGCAGAAACAAGTGGAGCTGCCTTGTTGGAGATGAGAAGTTAATCTTTAAAGCCAATAAAGATTTAGGGCAGTGTAATTGCCTTAAGATTTGATGCTTAAGACTATTCAAACTTTAAATTTTTAACCAAAGGACCTGGATCCTTGGCAATGGAGATGAGATGAGGAGCAGCGACACCTTGGGAGAGAACCCGTGGTGTTGCTGTGCGGCCTGGGATGGGGACCCTCAGGAGGGACAGGGGACAGCTGGATGCTGCCTGTCCCCAAAAGCACCAGCAGTGACTGGAGAAGGTGAAGAGGAGTAGGATGGAAAGAGGAGGTGCTGTCTGGGAGGAGACCAGCCCTAACGGGGGTCACAAAGCACAGCACCCTTTCCCTCCCCTGCTGGATGGAAGGCAGAATTAAACCCCAGTCTTTTCCACTGCTGTGATTTTGCAGTGTTGCTACAGGAAGGGAGCACATTAGGGATGAGGTAGATCATTATGTGCTTATATTATCAGCAGTAAAGCAAAGTCTCTTAATTCCTAATTCCACCATTGTCTGACACATTTCTTTGTGAGTTTCCTATTCATCCATAATTTTTCCCCTCGGTCTCCACTAATAGAAATTGCTTTGTTGTTCAACTCAATTTCACTCTTGACTGGATTGAAATATGCTTATTTCCTTTTTAAAATAATAATAATAATAAAAATAAAAATCTAAAATTATTTCCACTCATATGTGAAAAACGAACATTTTTCTTCATGTAGTCCCTCGGGTTTGAATGTCTGAGGGTTTCAGAGGTTTATTTTCTAACAGTATAATTGCATGATTCCAGCCCATAGCTGGGGGCTTTCCATTTGTTTCTCCATGAATTTGAATAATTTAGGGCAACCTAGGATTTCCTGGATTAATTTTGAAGACTTTTGGCAGAGATGGGGCTGCAAAATGAGACTTCTCCCACTTTCAGCCTCCTGATTCAGCAACTTTTAGCACAGCTGGGGCTGGCGGGCACCCAAGGGAATTGCCTTGAGCTCTAGAGCTCTGTGGGTTGATGTCTTCTCCTCAGCTCCCAGTAGCTCCATCCTCAACTAATCCCCAGCACCACCACTCCTGGGGCTGTGCCTGGGGCTGCCACCACCTTCTGAATGGGGCTGACAGGGTGAGGAAGGTGCTGGAGGCTCCCAGGACCTTGGCAGCAGAAGCCACCTGTGCCCAGGTCCTGTGTCTGCTCCACCAGCTGGGCTGGGCATCATCCAGAGCAGGGCAGGGGCTCTGTGCCAGGGGTGACTGAAGGGAGGACTACAGGAAGCCCCACAGGAGAAGGGGACCCCCAACTCAGCTGGAGGCTCCCGATGTCCTGGGCTTTGCTGGGCTCCCCTGCTCTTCTCCTGGCTGTGTCCAAAGCAGGAGAGTGGAAGGCCTTGGCTGGGGGCTGATCCTGCCATGCCCAGCCCCCAGCACAGAGGGGTCCCCTGAGTCCCCAAAAGGCAGCTCTCGCAGGGGGCTGAGGCTCAGCTCCTCACTGGAGTCAAGCACTGCCAGGGGCCCCCCTCTCCTCCTGCCAGCCCCGGGGACCAGCAGCAGCCCTGGCTGAGCCCTTTCCCTGTTATCTGGGAGAGATAAGGACAGGGAGGTGCTGGCGTTGGTGCTGTGGAGATGCCTGTCAGAGACTGAAACAGTTCATGCCTCCAACACACACAAAGTTTTAATCACTATAACAAAAACTGCGTAAAGAAGCTACAACCAGAGAAGCCTCCCTGAAGATACCTGACTGGGACTTTGGACTGGAAGTCAAACTGCTGGGATTGGATAAAGGGAAAACCCATTCTTCAACCTCTCAAAGCAAACCAGTAAATAAGGAACAGAATGTGAGCCAGACCCAGCAGCTGTGCTAAGAGTCATCTTTGGCTCGCCTCGGGGTGGGAGAGGCCGTAGCCCCCAGACCCATTTGGTGGGAGCAGGTTTGCACAGATTTGCCCCCCCAGCCGAGGTGGAATGAGGAAGTTTGGGTGTGTTGTAATCTCTGCTCAGGGGCAGTGAACCCATCCTTCCTTACACAACCTGGCTATGGAACTCCCAGCCCTGGGGAAGCCACATCCACGGGACATTCACGTGAGAGGCAGCTGAGGGTCCTGAATCCATCGAAGACCCCCCAAAGTGCCCCCCAGAGTCATTCCTGAGGCCTTGCACCACGGGACTGCAGGTGATACAACAAACCCAGAGTCTGTTGTAAAAGACAATGGCAACTCCCTGCTCCCCACAGGGAGGTGCCCGGATTTTCCGACCTGGCCCGTGCATATATTAACCCATCAGATTCTGTGCTTTTTGGGGGGATCTTCACCACCAAGAAGACCAGAAGAAGAGGATCAATGGAATGCCATCGGGATCCATGGAGTGGTGATACTTTCTACCTAGTCTGTCTCTACCTCACTCTCTCCCCCCTCCTACATTCCCCAAGCTCCTCTTTCCCTACTTTTTTCTCTCCCCTTTTCTTTCCCCCATATTTGCTATTAAATAAAATCCCTGCTGTTGTCACCGGCATATGGTCTAGTTTGCACCTTAATTCGGGCTGAAGAATTCCTCAATAATTTTAATAAGGGGACCTTAACAATGCCGCGTGTGAACGGTCTGCTTGCGGATAATCAACCTGTGCTAATGAGCGACGCAGCAACCTGGGGGCCGCCCCCGTTGTGATGGCACTGGCTCCAAACCCTCCCAGCTGCCTCCTGGGGACAGCCAGGGCCAGAGGAGCGGGAGCTGCCCTGGGATGTCCAGCGCTGCATCCCCTCAGCCTGCCCGGGATGGAGGCAGCGCCGGTGGAGGGCTGGAGCTTTGCCAGCGGTGGAATTCGAGAGGAGCGGGCTGGCTCTGCGGAACGCGAGAGGCAGAGGCTGCCGTGCCGGGGGCATCCCCGGTGCCCCGGTGTAGCGCTGCAGCCGCGCGTCCGCCGGAGCGGAGCCGTGCCTGGGGGGAATCGGGACAACGGCACTTCTGTCCCCTCCGGTGGGCCCCGAGGGATGGGGCCGGGCACCCTCAGCTCCCCTCTGGGTGCTCGGGCTGCGGGGCTCAGGGACAGCCCGCCCGAGGGGCAGAGGCACAGACCTCACAGCGCCCCTCGGGAAGGGCTGTGGGCGCTGAGCAGCGGCGGCGGCGCTCCCGCGGTAATTTAAAAGGCTGGAGACCTCTTGCTCTTCTCACCCCTCACCTGATTTTCTTTAACTACAGACGAAGCTTGAGATATCTTGTCCCTCTTAATTTGGCTAAACCTTCCTCCCGCTCCAGCACCCCGCTGCTCACCGCAGTGACTCCCAGCTCTGGCACCCCCCAGCTTCTTGCAGGGGATGTGGGTGCCCTGCTGGGCTCATTTTGGGGTGTTGATGTGAGCCCTGGGTCGCTGGGTAAGTCCTTGTGGATGCGGGAGCCTCTCGGGGGGGTTTAAGGTCTCAGCTCTCCTTTCTTCCCAGCCCTGCAGGAAGCGCTTTTCACCTCGAGCTCCACCAGGTCTCCACGCTGGGCATGGTGATGCCAGCAGGTCAGCGGGCTCGTCCCGCAGGGGATGAAATCCATCCTCATCCTGTGCGATGGCTGGGGCAGCTCCTGGGCTCTCCCGGGCCGGGGCGGCAGCGCTTGCTGCAGGAGCTCAGGATAACGTGCTAACAAGCCTGGGAGGCTCCTCCAGAGGATTTTTCTTGTCCTTTCGGTGCTAACGCAACGTCTGAGCAGCGTATTGTCCTCCTGGGACCGCACCGGGCTGGGAAATGTGCTCAGAATGTGACAGAGGGGCACGGGGGGAGGCAAACCTGAAACGTCAGCTCTGAGAAGTCAGCCCGGCAAAGGGACAGATCCAGCCCTCGGGGCTGACTCTCTCCCTGCCTTTTTTCCTGGTCCCCTTCCCGGTGAGGGCTCTCTGGGGTGTCTAGCCTCAAATAACCTCACTCAAAGGGAGAAAGGACGCTCTGTCCCCTTCAGCACCAGAGGTTCAGCATTTCCCACCCTGCCCTGCCGCTCTCCTTCACCCTGGGCTCGGTCCTTTCTCGGTTGCCTCTTCCCTGCCGGGATGGTGCTGGGCAGAGCTGCCCGGTGAGGGAGCTGTGCTCCCCGGGGGGGTCAGGAGCTGCTCCTTAATGCACTGCAGCGATCCAAATGCATCTTCCTCTCTCTTTAATTTTTAATTGCTGCTCGTGTTTCCTCTGAGCATCTCTCTTTGCAGCTGGGGAGCCAGGAGCCCTTCGTGACCGATAAAACCGGTTCAGGTTTTCCTTTCACCTTTTGTGTTTGCTTCTCGGTGACGCCGGGGTCGTTGCTGGGTTTAATTAACATAGCAAGAAAAATGCATGAGTTCATTTAAGCAGGAAGGGAAAGGGAAAGCTTCCCCGCTGCTCTCAGAACACATAATCCTACTGGGAGCTGAGGAGTGATCCGTACATTGATTATTTTCCTCTGCTGAATTAGCAAATTAGAAGCTAATGGAAGTGAAGGATTCACAGTGCTGGAAGAGCAGGAGCTTCCCGAATTGCCGGTGCAAGGCAGCGCTGACAGCCCCGTGCTGACGGGAGCTGGAGAATCCCGTGTTTTACACCTGGCCTGGCTGTGCACCTCCAGCAGGTACCTGAGCACAGGACATGTCTTGGGCTGTGCTGCCAGCACTGGGGGCTGCAGCATCCCTGGGGATCCAAGGGCTGGAATGCTCCTCCTGCTCCCCAGCGGATGCTCCTGTGGGCTGAGAGAGCCCATCCTGACCGCTGAGGGCTGCAGGCAGCCCCCAACCCTGCTGGATCTTTAGGCAGTGCAGAAGAGCTGAACATCACCACTGGGCTCCCAGCTGCTGTCCCAGGGCAGGAGAGGACAGAGATCAGTGTCTGCCTGGTGGTACCTTGCACCCCACTGAGACCTCAGCCACGCAGATAGATCCACGGAACAGAGAACAACTCCAGAAAACAGCTCCAGGGAGCAGAGAACAGCCCCAGTGAGCAGCTCCAGGGACCAAGGAACAGCTCCAGAGAAATGCTCCAGGGGCCAAAGAACAGCTCCAAGGGTCAGAGAACAGCCCTGTGAACTGGAGAAGTGCCCCAGAGAGCAGCCCCATGGACCAGAGAACAGATTCTGGGACCCACATGTTAGGTAAATCCCCCCAGGGCAGGGTCAGGTGCCCTCTCACTGCTGCCTGTTAGCTGAGCAGTGTTTCTGGATTTCAAGTGTTGAAGGGAAAAGTTGCATCCTCTCCAGGCTGAAGTCACAGGGACTTAAGGCTGGTGGATGGATCTTCAGCACCCACATTTACTGCTCTGGCAGCAGCAAGGCCACCCGTGCCCAGGGTCTTTGCTGCTTCCTCTTGGTCCCTTTCAGCAGACTCGGGGAGCTCCTGAGCATCCCGTGCGTGGGGATGCAGAAGTGGCTTTAGGACACTGCCATCCCCTCCCTGCTGTTTGCCCAGTGCTCTCTCCAAACGCCAGCAGAGGAGCAAATGTAGGGTTTGTTTTGCTGCCCCTGGCTGGTGATGCTCAGTGGCACAGGAGGTCAGGCCCAGGCTCGGAGCCTTTCTGCCTTGTTGCTACAAAGATGGGCAGAGGCGTGAATGCTGCAATTGAGGCTGAGCCGGTGGTGGAGCCGAGTTGTTTCATGTCAATAAAAGAGCTCCCTGTCCCCAGCAATGTCGCCCGGGGGGGACAGAGAAGTTACGGTGACTAAGTGATCCTAACGCCCAAAGCACTTGGGCATTGCAGCTCCTGCAATCAAATTAACTCTCTTCTCTCAAGGGCAAGACTGTGCGCTGGGAGAACTTAAGGAAGTGGCTTGTCATGGCACATTACAGCTCCACTGTTTGCTGTCATTCTCCCCCTCTGGGATCATTATTTTTCCATGAAGACCCAGTAGCTTAAGGCTCAAGAAGAGGCTCCAAGATAAAATATGGGCAGATCCAACCCCCAGGCTTTGGAAAGCACTGAAGGAGGGTCCTGGGCTGGAGAGGGGAGTCTCTGGAGGGTCCTGGGGTGCTTCTGGATCCCCAGCACATGGGCACTGCTCACCAAAGGCCCAGATAAATCCTGTCGCTGTGGCTTGTCTGGGAGGTGCTCCCAGCTGAGCAGTGATGAGTGTGCATCTGTGACCTTTGCAGGAATGTATTTTAAGCATTATTTTTGGTGGGTTACAGCCCCCCTGGATTTATAACCCCTTTCCTGCAGCTGTGGTGACCCAAACCATGATGTCCTGTGCAGCCATGGCTGGTTAGAGAGCTCTGGGACTCAGGGTTGTAGGATAGCCAAGGATCAGTTAAAAATTCCTAAGGTCTTTTGCTGGGTGTCCTAGGGTGACTTTGCAATGCTTGTATCCCCAGTTGCCTGTTCTGTTTATGCTGGATATTGAGTTGTGCACCTTTAGGACTGGTTCTGAGAGTGAAGGGGGAGAAGAAGCGTGCAGTTTGTTTTCAGAGACTGCACTCGCTCCGGCGCATCCTCCTCGTGGGCTGTGTTGTCTGAGCGGGGACAGCAGCGGGCAAGAGCTCTCCTTTGCTTTTAGTTGGGTTTTAGCTAGCTGAGGCAGAGAAGTTCTCTGGACTGTGGCTTTTCTTTTTCTTGGAACTGATCAGCCTGCTCTGGACTGAAACCCCAGAAAAGCAGCGGGAGCTCACGCCTGTGGCCCACCGGGGCCCGGGACGTGGCATTTTCCAGCACAGGAGGGACTGACAAGAGACTGAGCGAGCCGAGCTACACCCCACAACAAGGACTTCCTGAATTTGCCATCTCTTCAGAGCGCCGAGAGGTTCTATTGTTTAATATTATTCATTTTTTATGCTTGTGAGTATTTTGCTTGTTAAATAAACAGTTTTTTCTACTTCTCTCGGAGGAGGTTTATGTCTCCTGAACCAGTGGGGGGAAGGGGCTGCTTGAATCTGCTTTCTAGAGGGACCCCTTTCAGAGGTTTCCTCCCAGATTTTCCCTAAACCAGGACACTGGGCCAGTGGTGCAGGGTGAGTTCCATCTCCCAGGGGATGCTCTGGTGTTACAGGTGGAATGTTGGCCCTGCCCCAGTTACAGGCAGAGCTGTGGAGGGGCAGCCTGGAGCCTGCACTGCAGATGCTCCATGTCTACCTCTGGGTGGGCAGGGGCTCTAAGTGGTGCAAAACTGTTTTCTTTTGGGCCAGCTGGCTGCTGAGTTGGTTCTCTCCATTCCCTGCTGCTGCTGAATTCGGAATAACAAACAAACGTGTGCGTGTGTGTGTGCAGTATAACTTCAGCATATTGATTTTTGGGGCTATTGCTTCTCAGCTGTCGAAGAAGATAATTCACTGCTTTATTACCATCCTTGGATTTTAGATTTATCCCTCTAAACAGACAGCGAGCTGCTAGTTAATTAAGCTTTTGTTTCAAGCAGAAGCACAGAGAAAGGACTGGCTGCTGCAGTGCTTCTCCTCAGGGATGAGGGCCCTGGGGGGTGGGGAATGCCACATTCCCACCCCTGGGTGATGGATCCTGCACGGCTGATTCTGGTGGGGAACGGCAGAAGTAACTCTGACTGTTGCTCCCTGCTGACCCCAGCACCCTGCCAGGATGTCCATGGAGATTGACAAGAGTAGGTTTCTATATTTTATTTTTATTTTTATTATTTTTATTTTGCTTTGTTTTAATTTCCAGGTCAGTGCTGCAGGAGGCACCTGGAAGAAGCCAAGGTGGCTGAGCTGCCTTCTGCCTGTCCAAGAAACAGCCAAACCCTTTGGGGGTGTTTTCCAGCCCAGGATCAGCTCTGGAAGGAGGAATGGGAGGACACCATCTCCTCCCTGGTTCCTTCTCCCTCAATGTCACTCACCTCTAATTCTTAAATAATTAATGTGTGGTGCCTCACCACACCCCAGACTTTTCCTGCTGGGAAGCCGCTGCCACTGGCCTCAGAGAAGAGTTGGATTGGCACGATCCAGAGCTTGTGGGATGCACAGAAGGACCTTGGTGTTACCCCCTTACAGAGGTCAGAGGGTCCCATCCCAGAGAATTCACCCCTCACTGGAACTCCGGTCCCCCCTGCTCTGCCCTCCTGGGTGGGATGTTCCCTGTCCCGCCCAGGCTCTTGGGAAGGCACAGCTGGATCCTGGCACGTGCCAGGCAGTGGCTTGGCTGCTCCACCACCCGCTCCATGCAGTGTTTATGTGCCTTAGGAAAGTTTCCAGCCCCATGGAGCTGAGCTGATCTTGGAAAGAAGTTCTTGGAATGAAGGGCTCTGCCTCCTGCTGCCAGCTGGACCGGGCTCTGGAGGGCAGCACCAGATTTTGAGGTGGTTTTACTGCTCAGGTGAGGGCTGAGAATTCCTGTCAGAGCAGAAGGAGCTGGGAATGGAGAGAGCAGGCAGGAAATCAGTGGTAGCAGGATCCCCACAGCACCTTCACTAGGCTGCTGCTCCCCTCCTTGCCCAGTGTCCAGGGAAGAATGCCAGGTGTTTTTTCCAGAGGAGTCCAGATGCTCCCAGCTGCACCTAAAACAGCAGGGACCGAGCACCCAGCTGGTGTTTGGGGTCTGTCCACACACTGGGGCTGCCTGGTTGTGTCCATAAGGTCCCCTTATGGGGATGGGCTTCAGAGAAGGATGTCCTTGCCAAGATGACCTGAGGGTTTGGCTTGACAGCACTGACAGCTGCTCCTGAGCCACACTTCCTGCAAATCCTCGGTCTGTGCATCTGTCTGCCACATCCTGCTGTGATCCTACTCAGACCTGGTGTGGCAAGGACTCCCTCCCTGTCATCTTCCCACGAGAAGTGTGGACGAACACAAAAATCCTTCTGCACTTCAGAAGTCCTGGAGAATACGGTTTTGCCTTTCACTTCTGCTTGGAAAAAAGTGGTGTTTTATGAGGAAAAATTCTGGTTTGGGGTAAATTTCTAACTTCTTGTCCCTGAGCTCACTTGTGGCTGATGCTGTTGCAGGTTATGCTCCCTGGAGCTTTGCTGACCGAGGCTACCTCTGGTTTCCATTGGGGAGAAGGGAGCAGTGTGAGCATCTGGGATGCCCATGGAAATGCAGTATCACAGCAGCATTTCCTCCTCATCAGCCCCACGGGAAAACCCTGGGATTGTGCACAGCCGAGGTTAGTTTGTAGAGGAGTCGGTGGCTGGTGCTGGGAGGGCGTTGGAGTTGCTCAGCACTCGAGGAGCAGATCACTAAGCCAGGCCAGGCAGGTGGGGCTGGAGGGAGGTTTTCTCTCTGTGGAGGAAAATGGGATGGAGAAAGGTTGGGGAAGACCATGGGGGAGAGAGCATCTCCCTGTGGGGAAGGCAAAGGGACAGCTGTCCCCCAGTGTCACCCTGTGCTTGATGGCACCCATGGTGGTATCCAGAGCAAAGAGGGACAGCCAGCCATGGGGCCAGCATGGCATGAGGGGGCCCTGTTGGCACCACAGCCCCCCTGACCACGGCCTGGCCCTGTCCTGTAGCCTGGCCAAGAGTGCACGTGGGGGACAGCGCTGTCCCTCCAGCCATTCTGTGCTCACCCCGGGGTGCTGCATCCCTTCCCTCGCCCCCAGTGGGGTGCATCCATCCTGGCTGGGGTTGGAAATGGGGCGTCTCTGGGCCCTGTGCACGCTTGGCTCCTTCAAGTCCCAACTTTTGGGAGGCTTTTGTGCTTGCCACCTTTCACAGGAGAGCAGGAAACCCCTCTGCTGAGCTCAGCACTGCTTCTGCTTCCTCAGCTCTCACGGCCCTTTCTTTGTCTTCCCAAGGACACCGCCCTGGTCCTTTTGGCAGCACCCTGGAATACCCGGGGACTTTGGGGAGCCACATCGTGGGCAGTGACTGTGCCCCCCCGAGAGAAAACAGAGTGATGGGGCCGCAGAGCTGCAGCCTGGCGCTGTCAGAGACTCCAGACCCCCCTTTCCCCACAAGGGAGATGTGTCCTGCTCCTAAACCTCCCCAAATCAAACAGCACCCGGGCACGGTGCTCGGCGGCATTTCTGGTCTGACTGCCCCCGCCAAAGGGCCATCCCTGCCACCGAGGTCCCCACGCCGGGGGCTGTCACCTGCGCGGGGACGCTGCCTCCCTCTCCGCCCAAACGCGGCCATCCTTGCCTCAANCCGCGCCCCGCCCGCTGAGCCCCGCTCGCTGCCGCCCTCGCTGCTCTGGGGGGGTGCGGGGCCGCCCCCTGCCCGCAACTTCGAACGATGATCACTGTCAACGCGGATGGCAAGATAATGGTCAGAAGATGCCTCGTCACCTTGAGACCCTTTAGGTAAAGTTGGTGTTTCCTTCTGGCCGCTGCCGGCTCGCCCGGCTCCTGCGGGTGGGGGGGGGGGCGGGGG
>WAAG01068921.1:380420-428853 GCA_013390105.1 Tichodroma muraria | reverse complement strand
GTGGGGAGCGGGGCGGGGGGCTGCGGCTGGCCGGGCCCTTGTGTCTGTGTGCGGCGTGCGTGTGTGTGGGTTGAGCCCAGCTGGGGATGTCAGGGAGCCAGGCAGGTCTGCCCGCGGGGCAGCGTGCGGGTCCTGCAGCTCTCGCTGGCTGCCGGCTCCCGGTTCACCCCGCCGCCGCCGTGTCTGGGCTTATCGCAGGGCTGCTCGCCGCTGGCTTTTTTGAGTACCGTTCTCGGAGATGTTGATACTCGGGGGGATTCGCTTCCTCTGGTTTAAGCCTGCCGGTGCAGCTGGGGATTCCGAGACCCGCCCTGAACCGGCGGTGGGGCTGGGGCGGGTGTCCGCACCTGAACCCCTCCGGCTCCAGCACACCCGTACCCACCCATTGCTTTTCCACCTTGCCGTAACTCCTCATTTTTGCTTCCATACATTCGCTTCCCGTCTCCAGCCCTTGCTCTCCGGCTTCTTTGCTTCACTGGAGATGTGCTTGGGTTGCCCCCGCGTTTGAGACACACGGGAGATGTTGGCAGTTACGTGATTTTTCGATGGGGAGACGGACCAAAACCCCTGAGAGGTTGAGGCGGACGTGCCAGCTCAAGGTGGGGTGAGCCCAGCCCAGCGGTTTCCAGTGCTTCCCGCTGTGTTTGGAGGTTTGGGGTCACCGGAGGGATCTACTGGCTGCTTTTTTGCTTAGCCCAGGCTACTGCCGGGCGTCGGGGAGCAGGACAGAGCTGGCTTGCACCGCTCGCTCGCACTCGGGTGTGGAGAGGTTGTCTGCCTCTCCTCGAGAGATGCTTGGCTCTGCTTGCCTGGAGCGATTTCTGCAGCTGGACCCCGCGGCAGTGCCCTGGGACAGGGGAACTTGGCCGAGGGGACGCCACAAAGCGGTGGCCGAGGTGTGAGGGCTCCCACAGTTCAGGCTCGCTCCGAGTGGAGCAGGGAGTGACTGCGAGAGACAGAGAAGGGCACACTCACCCCAGGGAACGCTCTCTGCCTGGCTCTTTGCTTCTTAATCGGGTTTGAATTCCACAGTGAGGAAGTGACTGCCTGGAGCATCCTTGTGCCCTGAGAATCACCCCTGAGACAGGGGAGCCCCATCTCCAGCAGTGACCTGGGGTCAGGGTGGGAGAGCACAGGGAGTGCGTTTCAGGGTGATCACAAGTCCCATTAGGGATAAGGATGTGTGTGGATGAGGGGTTTGTGATGGCTGGATGGTCTCTGGTACCCAGGTGGAAGACTTGCATTGTCCTGGACATGTGTCCTGGGCTGGTTTCTGCTCTCCAACCAGTACAGACCAGTATTTGTGCCACTGGAACCAGTGGGGTTACCTTGTTGTTAACAGCCAGGCTCTCCCTGTGCAGGAGCAGGAATTCCCAAGACCCTCTCCTTACTGTCCCACACTGTCCAGGACTTCTGCACCTCCTCCATGCTGCTGTCATGCTGAGTGTGAGTGTGACCCCCCCATGTCACAGTCCTGTGTCACCTTGCTCCCAGCCCAGTGTGGGTGAGTGTTGGCACTGCCCAGCTCCAGCTGTAACCTGGTGCAAATCATCTCTGCTGCCCTAAAATCAGCACCCCACATCCTCAGCTGATGTGGGTCAGGGATAACCTCCAGGAGTGGGAGAAGATCCTGGCAGTGAGGATGGGTCCTGTAAATCGGTTCCCTGCTGCTGGCTGGGCAAAGCCTCGCTGCCCCAGGGAATCCCGTGGTGCAATCTCCTGCCTGATGTGGATTGCCGCCATCGGAGGAGCGGTGGTGTCGTCGGCAAACAGCACTCATGAAACCTGATCCTGTGCACCAAAACATTTCATTAACCACCCTCCAGACACGCTTAGCAAAGCAACGGGAGAGCATCCCAGCTCACCCTGAGCTGGGAGAGTGCCTGCAGAAAGGGAAAGGGAGAGGGAGCAGATCAGTCTGGAAAACCACAGGAATGTCCAAGGGTGGCTCTGACCTCATCTCAGCAGCAAAGGGGGTCTCATTTGTGATGGTGCTGGATCTGGGCAAGAACTCACCGAGGAGTCCTGGTCCAGCTCATCCAGCTCTTGGCTCTGTAGTTCTGTTTGCCAGCTGGAAACCAAAGCCAGGCTTTCCGTGGGATGTAACAGTGGCCAGTGAGAGAGTTCACTCTGGTCCCCTGCATGGATCACAGTGGCCATGTCTGAGCATCAATTTGACAGCACCACAACCCTGCCAGGCTCCGGGCTCTGAGCAAAAGGGGTTTGAGGGAGAGGGATCATTTATTAACCTGACCTCTGCTGGTAGCAATGCTGGCTCAGCTTTGGGAGTTGAAAACTTGTCTAATAAAAGATGTTACCTGACTCTGTAGCCCTCGGTTTCTCCCTGCACCCTTGTAGGGTTCTCCCTGTGGGTCCCAGCTGGGTGATGTGGCACCATGGGCACATTCCCAGTGTCACATTCTGCTGGGTGCTGCTGGCCTTCCTCCCCCCAACCACATCCCAGCTCAGCACTTAGACCCTCCACTTCCATGGGCCAAAATCCTCTATGACTGGGTCATCACTTCCAATTTTCATTTAAGACTTAAGGAATTTTGCTTTCTTCTCTTTTGGGCACCAAGCCAGAGCTCAGAACTGTGAACATTTCGGTTTGGGGAGGATGTAGAGAGGGATTGGCACCAGAACTGTGCCTGAGTGATGAATTAAACGTGACACTGGATGACAGGCAAAGCCAGCGTGCAGGATAGATGTTATTTGGTCCTTGGAACTCCGTAGTCTTCAGGGAGTTAGTCTTGATTTTGGAGAAGAGGACCCAGTGAATTTGGACCATCTGGGATCTGGTATGTTTTACCTACTTTGTGGTAAACTTGTTTTCTGTATAAGGAGTTTCCACTCAGCTGAGGCTGGGCATTTTTATTCACCTGGAGAACACCAGCAAAAGTAAAGGGGTTGGGGTTCTCAGGCTGAGAGTCCAGCCTGCACCCTCCCTGCTCTGGGCTGAATCCACTGATTTCCCAAGGACAGCAATTCCAGTAAGGCTCCAATTCCTTTTTTCTTTTTTTTTCTTTTTTTTTAGGAAAAAAGCATCTTGCATCTCCCCTAGTCTCTCTGTAATCCAGTCAAAATGAAGAAGGTTTAGTTTCCTAGGGAGATGGTAGAGCACAGATCACCTTTGTATCCTTTTCTTCCCTTCCCCTTTTTCTTTCTGTTCAGTGTTTAACCATCCCTCCTTGCCAGACTGTAATTATGAAGATTAAAAAGCATCAACAAGGTCTGGCATAATGATAAAGATATTGTCAATAGGAGGTGTGAGAGCAGGATCAGGTCTGAGTATTTATTCAGGTGATGCTTTGTTAAAATGCCCCGTGGGGGAGGGGATACGAGGACAAGGCCTTGGGTGGGTTTTGTACCAGGACATGCTCCCAGGAAGGACCCTGGGGTGCAGGACTTGGCTGGGCTTTGACCCCCTTCAGCTTGTTTCTTCTCCAGCCTGCAGTTGTCTCCTGCCAGGGAAGTGCCATGGCAGACAGCATTCCCTAAGGCCAAATTGAGCCCTCCAAAGCCAAGCTGGGTGCAGCAATTCCCTCCAGTGTGCTCCTGGGAGCCTCTCCCAGACCCGGCACTGCACTGGGCTCAGGCTGGGATAATGGCAGTGCACTAATGTCCCCAGTTCACCCCCTCTCCAAGCTATTTATGGGACACCACGCTGCTTTTCAGCATCAGGGACGCTCTGCTGCCTCCACAATCACCTCCCTGCTGGAGCTGGACCTTGGCTCTCTGGAAACCCTTATCCCAGGTCTGCTTTGGGGAGCAGGCTGAGGTCTGTATTGTGTCTGTGTGCAGGTTCTACAGCTTGATGGTTTATCAGCATCTGCTGGGGAGGGGGTGGCTCTGCTCCACTGGTTACTGCTTGTGGGGCCCACCAGCTGTGCCTGTAGCCAGCCCTTTAAGGATGGGAGCCTGGGTTAGCAAGTGCACAGTGGTTTATGTCTCTTGTAGAAACTGCTTTCTACCCCTCCAGGGGCGGCTCATTTGGAAATCAAAGGGACCTGAGCTGGCCCACCCCTGCATGGGGATGTCAGGCAGTTTTAGGGAGGCACTTGAGCATCCCCTCTCCCAGGTGGATCAGCTCTCCCAGGTGGATCAGCTCTCCCAGGCCAGCTCTGGCCTGGCTGTCAGGGTCTGTTTGTGCTGGTGCTGAGTGCTGCTGGCAGAGCTCATCAGGGTGCTGCTTTTCCCCTTGATTAGGTGGGAGGTGAGAAGGGGATGGGGAGCTGTGCTGCTTGTCCAGAGCCCGTGGCCAGGTGCCCCTGATCTGCTGGGGATGAGGCAGGGCTGATCCATGGGGATGGGCAGGAGTTAGGGGCCTGTCTGCTGTGAGCAAGGCTGATCCTCCTCGGAGCAGGCAAAGGAAACCCTTTGTTCTTGAGCTGGCTGCTGCTGAGAGTGAGGCCGCCCTGGATCCAGGGCCCAGGATATGTGCTGTCTGTGTGACAGCAGCATCAGAGCTGCCTGGATGGAGGTAGGGAGCTCGTGGGAACCTCTGTAAGTGCCATGTCTTCCCCAGGAGTCCTTCCAGGCAAGGAAAGCCTGGCCATGCTGTGCTGGGACAGTAGGGAGTTGCCAGGGAGCTCCTCCACTAGGTCTCCCTGGGGAAGCCCAGCCTTTCTTGAGCTGCTTGACCCGGTGCTTGAGCCCTCCACAACATCTCCAGTCACTAATGAGGGCTTTGAAGCAGGTCACTTTATTTGTTAGCCCTTTCCAGCAGCAGATAATTGCTGTGTTGGCGTGCTGTAGCCCAGAGCTGAAGGCTGCTTCCTACTCCTCTGCCTTTTAGCTATGTAGGGATGCTTAGGGGGAAGGCTGTGGGCGCCTTTGCACCTGGAAAAGCCTGGGTGGCTGTGCTGAGTCTGTGTGCAGGTCCCAAGCCCTGTGAAGGATGCTGTGAGCTTGTAAAAGAGAGTTGGGGGTTCTTGTCCTCTGTGATTTGCTTCCCTTTGGCTCAGGGATGCTGAGAGGCAGCGATGCCAGCGGGCACCCCTGAGGGCTTCCTCAGCTCCCTGTCCCACTCAGGATTTACCTGTTGGAAGACTAACCTCTTGTTCCGTGAGGCTGGCTGGGGGTTGTCTTTTCTCTTTCTCCTCCTCGAGATTTCTCCTGGCTTTGGTGGCTGAGATCACGCTGCTGCTCCGGGAGCTGTCACACTGACACCTGGCAGTGGCTCTGCCAGGGCTTTTCCCAGCAGTGTGTCTGCTGGAGGCTGCTGCACCTCCACGGAGTCTTGGGGATGATGGCAGCATCTCTGAGCAGTGGAAGGAGGCCAGACACCCATCCCTTGGCACAGAGCACTCTGCTTTACACTCCCTGGTGCACAGCAACCAGGCTGGCACAGAGCTCTTGCCTTTCACCCCCAAAAGAGTGACTGGCCTGAATCTGGCCTGAGCAGGGGCAGTGCTGGGAGCTCCTGCCCCTCACCATGAGCTGGGATGGGAGTGACGTGCAGATGACATCCTGCCCAGTGTGTCCCCTGGGAGCCACTTCCCTGCCAGCCCTGGTGAACAAAGCAGCGATGGGATAGCCCCAGGCCGCATGAGTGCTGCGGGTGCAGGTCCCTCCTTGTCCCGTTGTGCACAGGGGACAGAATGACAATGCCGGTGGCCTAGTTACAGGGGAACAAAAGACTTTATTTAAAAAACTAAAAGGGGGTTTTTTTAGATCCTTTGGGAGGAAGGGAAGTTAAAGGTCTCTCTTTACTCCTGTCTCCCAGAGGAACACAGGTATTGTTTATTGTAGTGGTTCCTGCGGTCTGGGTTGTTGGGCCAGGCCTGGTGGAGCATCCTACAGGCCTCATCCTGTGGTCTGGCGGAGCTTCCCCACCGAAGGTGCAAATCCACCACTCCCTGTGAGTGCAGTGGAGGATTCCTCAAGGCCTGCCCATTGGATAAGGCTGCGAGGATTTCAGAGGGGGTTCTCGGGCAAAACCCCCAAGCTCAGTGCCAGGGTTTGGGCGGAAGTGTCCTGGGCTCTTTGTGAAGCACACGTGGGTCTGGCCATGGCTGGGGTGAGGTGCTGCTTGGGCTGGGGCTGCACAGGTGCTCCCTGCCGGGGCTGGGTGGGGTGAGCCACAGGGATGGAGCTGTGATTGTCCCAAACACCCAAACCCAAAGCCTCTCCTGCTGCTGTGCAAAGGGAATACCCCAGGGGCAGAGGGTGGTGGGGCTGGCCCAGGAGGGAGGAGCTGGCTCCTCATCACACCTTGCTCCAGCTCTGCTTTCTCTCCCGCAGGATTTTCGTGCTGGGCATTGGATTTTTCACCCTGTGCTTCCTGATGACATCCCTGGGAGGGCAGTTCTCAGCCAAGCGCCTGGGGGACTCCCCCTTCACCATCCGCACCGAAGGTGAGCGCGGCTCCGTGTCCAGCCTGTCCCACGTGGTGCTCCACGGCCCCCAAGAGCATGCTCCAGCTGAGCTGACGAGTGCCAGCAATGCAGGAGGATGGTGCTTGGATATTCCATTCCCACGGGTCCTTCCTGGCCCTTTTTGGGATTATCAGGGTGGCTCAGGGTCCTGTCGGCCTCTCTTGCCATGGCGGGGAAGCTTTGCCGTGTGGCTCAAACCCGGCTGTGCTTGCATCCAGAGGTGTGACATGGTGGGGATGAATGCTGGAGTGGGGATGCTGACCCTGGCTGACAGCAGAAAATGGGGAAGTAGCAGGATCAGACCCTCAGCTGATAGCAGTGTGGGCTGTATGGGCTGTCCCTGGTGTGATGTGTGGAGGATTTGGCTCAGTTGCTTGGAAGTCTTGGTGGGTTTGAGCACTTGTGGTCTGCAGGGAGTGGAAATTGCTCCTTAGGGAAGGGAAAATAAAAGGCCTTTGTGGTTTTATGCAGGTACTGAAATGTAGAATAGAAATATTCTGATTTTTATCAAGTGTGTGTTATGTTGTATTTAACATCTCTTTTGGTGAGACATGGAGTCAGCTCAGGAGATACTTCTGTGGTGGGACAGTCATGTCCTGCCCTTGCTCTGGGAGGACACTGCTGCCATGGATTGGGCTTCCCGTGACTTTTTCTCTGAGATTCCAGTCAACTGAAATGCACAGAGGGGCAGCTTGAACTCCCCTGAGCAGGGTGAGATGGGCTTGGTCAGGCCACTGTGGTCTTCTCTTCCTCCATACCAAAACCATGGAAGGATCTGAGCTCCACAGCCTCACCTAGGATGTGATTTTGGAGCATTATATCCTTTCCTTGAGGTGCTGGAAGAAGTGCCAGCAGCTTCCCTAAAGGAGGAAAGGGATGAAGTTGTGGTTTCCAGAAGCTGGATGGTGTTGAACCGCTTAGTTGACTTTCCAAGAGATGGATTTGCAGCCTGTGGCAGCTGGATTTGTGTTCTCCCTATGGATGGAGGACACGGTGGCTGATGTTCTTCTCCCTGTGCTCCCCTAACTGTTCCCATCACCAGCTCCATTAAACCCCTTTTGTGAGGACTGGTGTTTTCCTGGTGACCTCAGCCTGGAGCAGGTGGCAGGTCAGCGCTTTTCAGTGTTTCTGCACTTGGTCAGGGTACGTGTCCCCATGGGGAAGGTGTGTTTTGTGTTCCTGTCCCCAAGCCAAGCACACATTCCAGGATGGCTGGTGAGTGAAGTTTGGTTTTAGGGGCTTTCTTCCTTATTGGGATAAAAAACAGCACAAGGACAGTGGGCAGAAGCCCCCAGACCACGGCCTTCTCCAAACCTTCTCCACATCTGGCCTCTGAAGAGATTGCTGTGCTTCTTACTGGGGAAGATGAGCTTCATTCATGACCCCACACAGTGGTTTTAAACACAAAGCATCCTCTCTCCTGTCTCTGGAGGAAGGTTGTATTCTTTGTCCCCAAAGCTTGGCAGGCACGACCTGAGAGGCTTTTTCTCACTCTTTAACACCTGGTTGAGGCTTTTGCAGTTCAGCCTTTCCTGTCACACTGGTTTGTGGGACTGGCTGTGCCCCAGGGTGATGTAGCACCTGTTCCCGGGAGTGAGTAACCCCCAAAGCAGAGTGGGACCAAGGCCTTGGGCAATGTGCTGGCCAATGTCACCTCCCTCTGTCACCTGCAGAAGGCTGTGGCTGTTGGGGAGAGGATCTGATGGCTGGAAGAACCAACTATCCCACCCATGGAAAAGGCAGGAAGGGTGATGGATCCTGGGCAGCCCCCCTGGTGCAATGGGGAATGGGGAGCCACAGCCTCTGGGGAGATGGGGAAGCTCCATCCCTGCAGACTCTGAGGCTGTGGGCAGGTCTGGCCCCCTCTGCTGGGAGCAGGAGGCCGAGGAGGGCACTCCAGAGGTCCCTCCTGGCTCAGGGGAGGCAGAGCTCACATGGAGGAGGTGGAATGAACATCGAAGTGGAGAGGGTGGGAGAAGGAATGGATGTGCCGCTTATTAGCGCTGTGAAGTCTCCAAAGGTCTGTTTGAATAACAAACTGGCATTTAATTAACGTGTGTTCTGGATCCCAGGGAAACCCAGGAAATATTCCTGGCGGTTATGGTTGCTGTTAAGCACACAGTGCTGGGCTGGAGGCGAGCTCAGAGGAGCAGGTTAATTGTGCTGGGCTGATGAGCTCTTGGTGTGATGAGGAATGGGAATCTGCACAAATCTGGACAGGTTCATGGCCAGTGGCTTGGGAAGTTCCTGGGTGTTTGTGGCCTCAGGTTTGCCATGCCCAGGCCTGAGTGTTTCCCAGGAATAGGCTCCTGGTGGGGAAGGAGCCTGTTCCCTGCTCCACCTGGAATCCTGGAAGTGCCCTTTGGAGCATTATTCATTAATTGATGGATGCTGCAGGGAAGCTGCCAACATCCTCCTCCTCCTCCTTGTGCTGTGGGGTGGGCTGCTCTGCAGAGTTGCTGGAGCATAAATGGGGTGGCCTTGTGGTGAGTGTCTGTCAGCTCCTGCAGTCCTTCCTGGGGCTGACCCCAGCTTTTGTGGCTGTTTGTGCTGTTCCTTGTTCCCACGTGTCCTGCCAGACTCGGCTGTGCAGGGGAAGCTGCCCAATGCCTCTGGGCTTAGGGTGGCTGCAGAGACCTGGGGGATGACGAAAAATCATTTGCTTTAAAATCATCTGCATCCAAAAAATCCTTTGCGTTGTGGATGAGTGCTAAAGTTCATGGTCCCTGGTCCAGTTTAGGCTGGGGCTATTCCTGTTTCTCCCTGAGTATCTTGCCCAGCCCAGCCTTGGGCCTCAGTTATTGCAATTCAAAGGGAGACATGAAAATGCCCCAACCCTGCCCAGAGCTTTCCTGGTCCCTGAACTGTGCGAGCAGCCGATCATAGCCAGAATAAACATAGATGTGAGGCAGGAGCATGAAAAGGAGAAATGGATAATGTCACAGTCCAGAAGTTAATCCCATTTAAAATTTGATTTTTGTATGTGAATACCTTTCTCAGAGGTTGTCTCCAAAAGCCAAGTTTCTCAGTGTGTGTACCAGAAATCATTCCTCAGATGGATTCTCTGCTTGGTGATTCGCTGCAGTAGAGGCTTTGCATCTTAACAATAAATAAAAAAAAACCTTCTGAAATGCAAGTTATTTTATCCTAATCCGCTGCTGTCAAGTAAACACAGACAAAGGTTCCTTTGTTTTTAAATGGTCACTGAGAGAATTTGTTCTGCAAATAAAGATGTAGATATAAAAGGGAAACAGAGAAGTCTATAAATTTTGAATGTGGGAGATGCTTTGGGAAGGGCTCTAGACTCAAGAGATTGAGTTTTCTGTGCCCTCTTCTTTCCTCTAATTTAGAATTGAATATGTTTGATGATCCTTTTTTTTCCCCCCCAAGCATCTTTCTTGCAGTTGTTTTACTGCCAGAGTCAGGAGGCAGGAGCTGGTGCTGAAAAAGTACAAAATTCTGTAATCATGGTGCTGGGAGGGTTGTGGCCGTGCTGTGGCTGTGCCCCAGGCTGGATTTGGTGGGATGTACATCCCACTGGTGGAGCTTGCTGCTGCAGGGGATTAGCAGGGGAAAATAGGTTATTAAGTGTTAAAATGCGATTAGATGTGGCTGGAATATTGCCTGCAACTGCTGTAGCTGGTTCAAAGAATCAAAAGCCTTTGGATCCCTCTTGCTGTTGATTCCTGCAGGGTTGGGTATGAGGTGCTGGAGGAATTTGCTGCAAACCCAGGTAAGGTGTAGGACACGTCCTGATACCCTGAAACGGCTGGAGCTGAGCTCTGCCCTCGTGCTGGGCTGCTGGTTCTTGCAAAAGGGGTCTGATTTTCTTTCAGCTGACCTTGCTGGGACTTTGACAGAAGCATTTGAAGTGGTTCACAGGTATCTCTGTGCTTGGGGTCACTGCTGCAGCAGCGGTTCTGGTGCTGAGATCCTTGAATCCTGCTGCCTTTGGGAAGTGGGGGTTTGCTGAGTGGCTGGAGTTGTGTGTTTGCTGTTCCCATAACTGTCTTTTCAACCTGTTTTCAAGTGTTTCCTGCTGCTCAACTGCAGAGCTCAACACCTGCCTTTTCCCACCCCAAAGCAAGCTCCCAGCAGCATCTCCAGCTGGTTTCCTGTGGCTGACCACAACTGGGCTCCTGTGTTGTGTTTCCTCCTCTGCTTTGGGAGCAGGATCGGTGGGAATGGGATGAAGGAAGGGCAAGGGTGGGGGAGAACTGATTTTAGAGCACAGGCTGGGAAACAGAAGTAAGCAGGGGTGAAGCTCAGCCACTACAAGGCTGTTGCATCTTATCCTAGATTGCTGAGATGTGTTTTGGGGTCTGATCTCAGGGCTGCAGAATATGGACCCTGATGGGGTGATAAGCAGCTTGTGGGCTAGAATAGAGGTTTTCCCAGTCCTACAGCACTGGGACATTGCAGCTGGGCAATGGTAACTCGACCTGGAATCTGTCTGGAGGCAGGCAGTGCACCAGCCCCTGCAGGGACTTCCCGTGGTCTGTGACCCAGCAGAATTGCAGGTCACCAAAGAACAACTGCTGCTGCAAAAAGGTTTGGTCATTTGCGTTCATTTTGGAGGGAATAAAAATAAATGTGGAAAAGAAAAAGAATGTGGAATCCTCCCCTTGCTGGCATGGTCTCCACATGCAGACCATGGAGAAGCTGAGCACTGGGATGCATCCTTGTGATGTCAGAATAGCTCTGGTTTGCCACTTTGGGCTACAGAACTCTCAGGAGAGATCCAGAACCAACAGCCAAGGCATGTTGTGCTGGAGATGGTGTTTAACATCCCCTGGCAGGAATCCTGTCCTGTTCTCCTCAAACCCTCTCAGTATTCTAGCTCCTGGAGTGCTCTGCCTCTCTTACTGATGTCACTTGCTCCAGTTCCTGGAGTCTCACCTGCTTAAAGCGATTTCTTCCATCAGTGGACACAGAAGAGGAGAGAGGGAGACGTTTAAGGATATGCAGCACAGCTGTAAGCTTTGGTATTTGTGGCTTCTGTTTCTCTCCAGAGCAGGGATGTTGTGGAGGGGTGGGAATTGTGCTGCAGATGATAATGCTGAAGGTTGCTCAGTGTTTTGTAGGGCATTTTCACCATTTCAGAGCCACAGCACCGTGAAGCAATGGGATCTCATGTTATTTCAATGCCTTGGATTGCTCCCTGAGGAGCGGAGCGGAGAGGCCAAATAGAAATGTGAGAACGTACATGATCTCCTCAGAGGGGTCCTTTGCTCCTGCTCCCGGCTCTGCTGCTTTTCCTTCTGTTCCAGCAGCGTCCCAGCTGGGTTAGCATGGCCAGGTAACCACCATTTGTTCTCACAGAGGATGCAGAAAGGTCGAGCTCGGATTTGCTAACGATCAGAGTGAGCTTGAGTAACTCTGTCATGCCCCCTCGCAGTCAGCTCTGCTGGGAGGGGAGGAGGAGGAGGAGGAGGAGGTCTGTGTCCATGATCCTGACCCACTGTGTACTCTCTCGTTGTGAGGGCTGACAGCAGAGGAGCACAGAGCTTGGCTCAGCTCTATCCTGGCTGCACTGAGATGCTGCTCAGCCCAAGAGAGCTTTTAAATAAAGCACACAGGTATTCGCCCTCCCTCTCTCTTGGGAAAGGTAATTTTCAGGACCCATTTGCAAATTTGGGTCGCTACCACTTGTGACAGATCCCAGTCTGCTTCTGGGCAGAGCATACAGGTCTTCTGACGGGAGCTTGGGTTGGGCAGAATACCCAAAAGTTGTTTTGTGGCTTTGGGGATCCCTTTTCTTACCTGCTCTGCCTGGAAAGAGCCCCCAGGAATGAGGGCTTGGACTGTTGCCTCCTTGAGGCACGGCTCACAGACGTGTGGTTCCAGGGATGTTCATGTTCCCTTTGCTTTCAAGGAGTCATGTGAGTTATAAATTTATCTTGCTGCCTTTAATGCTCAGCAGAGGCGACAGGAGAACCAGTTGTGAAGACCTGTGTAAGCAAGTGACAGTGACAGGGGAGGGAGGGAGGGAGCTGGGCGGGCTCTGCTCAGCAAACTTGGCGCTAATTATTCCCAGTTTCTTCCTGAGTGAGTTATGACCCTCTCCCGGGCTGCTGGTGTCATGTTTTGATGTTGTCTGCTGAGCAGCCCTGGATAACTGCAGCTCTTGTGAGCAGCTTGTCAGGATCAGCAGATGCTGGAGCGTGCCGGCAGTGCCTGGGATGCTGCTCCAGGAAGGGGAATGAGACTTTCTCTGGGTCTGAATCCAGAGTTTGCTTATGTAAAACTCCCTCTGTGAAAGACAGGAGGTTCCCCTCTCCCATCCCCTCTTCCAGCACTGCCTGTGGGGGTGTTATCCAGGCTGTTTTCCCAGGGGCCAGGTGTGGGTCAGAGTGTGGTGTCACCTCCTCAGCACCTGCTGGGACCTGCAGATCCTGCACAACCCCAGTGCTTCATCTTCCTGCTGCTGCATCCAGGGCTGGATTAGATTCTCCTGGAGCCTGTGGGTGCCAGCCAGGGGGAAGCCATGTGGAGGAGCATGCTGGGCGGCTCTTCAGTGCTTGGGGCTCACTTCCAGCCTCTCTGCATCCATCCCTTCCAAAGCCACTCCATGAATCTTCGGAGCAGCCAGCTGATGCTGTAGGAAGTTGTCTGGTTGGTGCCAAGTGGAGTTGGCTGGTGCTGGGAGCATCTCCTTGGTGAGGAGCTTTGCTTGGAGCTGATGGACTTCTGATTTCTCCTGGAGCAGCAGGGTTGGCTCTTGGGCTCCCCTGGAAATGCTGAGCTCCAGCAGCTCCCACCATTCTCTTCCTTCCTTGTCCAGGTATTGGTGGGGTGAGAGGAGGTAATGGAGACACCAAAGCCAGGTAGAGCCCAGATGCAGGGTGAGGGCTTTCTGCCCCAAACATTGCCTTTTGCCAGCTCCTTCTGGATGCTCAGCTGCCCCAAGGGCTCTTTGAAGCAGGTGACACAACACCCACGAGTGCCACCAGCTCCACTGTGCTGGGGTTGCACCCCATGGCCAACACAGGAGTGTCCTTACTCTGCAGTGTTTTGGTAGCAGACCATTACTTTGCCTGGGTGGAGAAAATGAGGGTTGATTAAAAGTATGTGGCCTCTCCTTCTTCTGCTGGGGTCCCCACTTCAACCCCAAGCTCTCCATCCATTGTTACACGCACTGTGCTCCCATCCTCAACCCACTTGTGGAAAGGGACTTTGAAGTGGAGGCGTAAAACTTTACTGCCCTTATTAAATTGGTGTTGCAGGCACGGAAATGAGAGCTGTTGAAATAATGAAAATAAAGGCATCCCTGGGGTTCCACATGACACTGGGGGTTCCTGTCCGCTTCTGTGGGGATGTGCTGGGGGAGCAAAATGCAGATTGGTGCTTTGGCAGGGCACAGAGGGGTAAAGAGACGTGTCAGGGCTGCTGTTGTAGTGGTTAAGGCTTAATCCACCCTGGGAAAATGTCTCTTCCTGGAGAAGTGCCTGTTTCATGCAATTACTGCTCAGAATCGAATGCCTGCGGGCTTAAAGAGAAAAAAAATAAATTATGCCACCAAACTTATTGGAAAATGGAAGTGTGAATTCACACATCTTGGATGGGGGCAGCAGTGATGAGGACCTGAGAGCAGGGATGTCTGCTGGCCCCTTCCCTGCTGGCCCTGTGTCGGAAGAGGCAGCAGCAGCATCCTGCTGCCCTGGCACTCTGTTATCTCCATAAGCAGGGACACCCAGGGAATGATTAAATCAATTAATTGATTTTCTATAGCTCATAAGGAAGTCAAATGGCATTTCCATCAACTTGTGATGAGCCAACACCCCACCATGGCCAGGAGGAATGTTAATAGCTCTTTATGCTTTTATTACTCCTTTTCACTCCTAAATCAAAATTCATCCTGAGCCCGGGAGGCAGCAGGTACTTCAGAAAATAAAACTAGCACAGTGGGAACCATAGCAGCCTCTGTAAAAGCTGGGTTTTGCCATTGATTTATTTGTTTCTTTGGCTTAAATGAGAGAGCAGGGCTCAGTTCAGCTTGAGCAGAGATTAGCTGAGGTTCATCCTGCAGCTCTTCCAATTCCCCCCAGCTCTGGGGGCCCTGCTTTGGGCTCTGCTGCTGCTTGGAGGATCTGGCCCCTGGGCTTGCTGGAGATTAATGGGTTTGGAGGAAGGGGATGATTTATTTACCCCTGGAAGCAGAGTGGCAGGATGCCCAACACTTTTGGGCCAATCTTTTTGGCTGAAGGAGAAAGGGTGATCATTTTAGAAGCGGTAAATGAGTGAGTTCTGCTGTTTCTGAAGCTGAACCTTTTGGGGCAGCTGCCAGTGCGGCTGTGGGCTCGAGCACTGGGGGTGCAGCACTGGAGGGTTGATGGTGGTGCTGAGCCTCCTGGAGCCTTCCACTGGCTCATTTTGGGCTGTGCAAGTGCTGGGTGCAATCCTTCCTTTCCTGCAGTCCATGGGGCACTGGTTCCTGGTAGTACAATTTTCCCTGGATGAGCAATGGGGATCATCCCCATTTGGAGGAGAACCGGTTGAGTTAAATGCTGGTGCCCTTGGAGGAGAGACGCCTCTTGTAAACACCAGGATCCCAAATGAAGGTTGGTCCCTGGCTCGTGGGTATGTGGAGCCACTCTGGGGCTGTCCCTGGCCTGTGGGACCTGTGTGTGCTGCTTTTCACCTGAAGCTGGGAGTCTCAGCTACAAATCCAGGGTCCAGTTTGCTCCCAGTCCCAACAGCATCCACCCCAGTGTGGGGTCCAGCCATGCCCCAGGAGCTCTGGTGCCTTTTGGGCTTTGCCACAGCAGCTGCCCTTGATCCATCCCTGCGCTGGAGCCCTTGTGTTTTAGGAAGCAATTTAAAATCGATGTTAATCTTGTAATTTGGAAGGCTGTCCTGCAGTGTGAGGTGTTTGAAGCACTGCAGAACAGCTTAAAATGCAATTTAAAATAGTGCTGGCTGGCAGTAGAGAAGCAACTAAAAACTCCCTGCTGCTGCTTTTTTAAAAGAAAAAGTGAAAGGGGGACGAGAAGGAGGAAGAAAGATGTCTTAAAAAATATATTAACACAAATAAAAGCTGAACTGCAGCTTGTGTTGGGGCTGTGTGTATTCATCTCTTCTTCCCCAGCTTCCCAACTCCTCCAGCCCATCTCTAGGGGCTGTGGGGGAGAGGAGATGATCCAGCTCCTTTTACTTGCAGTGATGGCTCATGGCAGGACTGGTAGGACTGTCCCCATGTCCCAGAGGGGACATCAGGTCTCTGGTGTGTGTATGGCGGGGTGAGGAGTAATAAAAGTTGGGGGGAACAGCCCTGGGCTCTCCCTTGAAGCAATGAAACGCTCCTGACTGGGAGTGTTTATATTGTTAATTTTCCTGCCTTTTCTTATTTGTATGGACATAGGGAGCGGATGTTTGGCTGGAGCTGCAGGCTGTTCCTATAGGGTTTCCTTTGGGATGGGAGGGACAGGGGGAGCGGGATGGGTGGAAAAGCATCAGGACCCTCTTCTGCAGGCCCAGCTCGGGGTCCTGCAGCTGAAGGAGGAGGAAGGAGTCCCCAGAGCCAGCGGGGCTGGGACAGGGCCACCTCGGGGTGGTTTCCTGTAACCAGCCTCCTCCAGGAACCCCCCTGGGGCACCATGCCAGCAGGAGAACCTGCAGCGTGTGGGGCAGGGGCTGCAGGAGGGACGCAGAGATGCGGCTCACTGCTCCTGAAGCTGCTGGCTGCAGATCCCAAGGATGTGGCTTTGCTGTGGCAGTCTGGGAGCGAGATGGGCAGAGCAGTGCCTGGCAGTAGGGGTGGTGTGAGGCCTCCAGGAGAGCTTTCTGGGGCTCAGGGGGGTTATTTCCCACCTGCTGGTGCTGCTTCGGGCAGCACGGCACGGCTGGGTCCGGCTCTCAGCCGGGAACTCCCGCAGCATGTTTGTCCCCCTGCTGCCATCGACCCCAGGCACCGCTGGTGTGAGAGGGGCTGCAGGAGAGCAGGGGGGTCTCCTGAGCCCAGGGAAAGGTTGCAATTGCTGCTGTCACACGGCTGCACCAGCAGAGCCCCGGGTGAGGTCCTGCCCGGCCGGGTTGTGGCAGTGCTGGAACCGGTCCTGCAGGGCACAGAACAGAGGCTCTGCCTGCCCACGGGTGCAGAGAGAGAGGGAAAACACCCCTGAGGCTGTGCGACAGGGGATGGATAAACCCAGGAGTAGGTGATAGCGGGCAGGTGGGACATAATCTACTTTACCAGCCAGTGACTTAAGGCTGCTTAATTTGGCTGATTACCAGGGAGCCGCTTTGCTGCCGGCGCTTCCAGGGCTCAGCAGCAGATCGATGGTGCAGCTGGAGCTCTGCTCAAGTGTCCACTTCACCAGCAGACCCTGAGCTGCTTCATGGGCACCTCCAGCTGTGTGGCAGCTCCCGTGGCTCCAGTGCTCTCTTCCCTTGGGGCACTGGCTAAGCAAGTCTGTATTCTCTCTGTATAACTTAAATGAGTAAATCTGTAGCAGTTTAGCGGCAGATGTGGTGGATTTGCTGGCAGCAATAACTGTCCGAGAGCCAATGCTGGGGAATGGGTGCCCTGAAGGGGTGCAGCCACCCCATGGGACCTTGTCCATCCCTGGAGCAGCTTCCCCAAAGGGATGGAGACAAGAGGTGGCCATTGCTGCCAACCTGAGCCTGGCCTTGGGCTTTCTTGTTTCCAGTTAGTGCCGGGTCTCTGGGCTGTGATTGCAATGGATTATGTGTCAGAGTTAGTCCTTGGCTAGTTGGTTCTTTGGTCTTTTAATCTGCTTGAATCAAAATCGATAGTGGAAGTAAATAGAGGAACACCAGAGGGGCAGACAGTTGAAGGACTGGGGCTTTGCTCCCTGGGAAAATGCCAGGGTGAGTGCCCTCACGGGAGGATGGGATCCCCAGGACTGCCCTGGGTACCACCCTGAGGAACTGGGCAGTGAGGTCTGGGTCTGCCTCAACCCCACTGGAGATCCTCTGGTTTCCTCTGCAGTAAATCTTTCAAGATTGTGCTGCCCTTTGGAGGGGTTTAAGTAGCCTGGAGTTGTCCTTTAAAGGAGAAAACCAAAGCAAATGGTGCTTTAGATTGAAATTAATTCAGCTGGTATTTTCAATGGACATAGGTAATATCTCACTGTCTCTGAGCTCCAGTACCAGCAGGGGATTTGCTGTTGTGGGATGGCCAGGCAGGGCTGTGACAGGCCTGAGAAGGGAGGGGCCCAACAGCCAACCAGCCAGGTTATGGATATTGGAAATACAGTGTGGGATTGCATTTTAAATGTCAGGGAGATGCTTTGGTGCTGTTCATATGGGCCTCTGGAGATGTGGGTTGAGGCTGTGCCTTGCTCTCCCCACGGGAGGGCAAGGGAGGCTTTTGCTGCCCTTGAAATAACTTGGGTTTGGGTGGAAATGCATATTTTTCGCCTCATCTTCTCAGCACGAAGCTGTTGCTGAGCAGTGTGAGACTCCCCAGGCAGGACGGGTCAGAGTGACTCAGGGATGAGACCTGCCATCAGGAAGGTTTCAGTCACTCCAAGTGGCTAAAGGGATGTCATGGTTTAAGCCCAGATGGAAATTGGGCACCACAAGGCCACTCTGTCAACCCTCTTCTCCCATCCCTGTGGAATGGGGAGGAGGATTGGAGTAAAACTTGTATGTTGAGAAAAGAAAAGTTTATTAATTGAAAATGAAGTAAAATACATAAATAATGGTAAATTATAATGATAACAAAAAGGAAACAAACTAGTGAGGCACAGTGTAATTGCTCACCATCCAGTGACTAATGGCAGAACCCCCCTCCTCCTTCTTCCCCCACTTTACACCCTGACCATGATGTTTTAGGGTGTGGAATATCCCTTTGGTCAGTCTGGGTCCCCTGTCCTGGCTGTGCCACCTTCCAGGCACCCCCAGCTTCCTCAGCAGCCTGGCAGAGTTAAAAGCAGCAAAGGCCTTGGCTCTGTGTGAGCCCTGCTCAGCAATAACAAAAACATCTCTGTAAAATCAACCCTGTGCTCAGCACAATTCCAAAACACAGCCCCACATTGGCCACTGGGAGAAAAAATTAACTCTACCCCAGCTGAAACCAGCACAGGGGGACATGCCTCAAAGAGCTCTTTTTATTTTCCTGAGGGGTTTAACTCCTTTTGAACACTTTGGCCCAAGCATCCCAGAGCCTGTGTGACAGGGTGACATCCTCCACGCTCCACCCGTGCTTGGGAAGGGCTGGGTGGAGAGGGCTCCCAACGTGAGCAGTGGTGGAGGATGCTCAGGATCCCAAAACGTGGAAAACACAAGGGAACTCCTTCCTGTCTGCTCCTTTCCCTGTGGAACAACCTGGGCTTTGCCAGCACCGCTTCACATCACCCCCACAGCCCATCACATCCCAGCCCTGTGCTGGACTCCCCTGCAGGGTGTCCCCTGCACTAGAGGTGCTCCTTTCTCAGCTGCTCTCCACTCACTCCTGCATGGTCAGAGAATTGTGGAAACCCAGAATATCCTGAATTGGGAGGGATCCGCAAGGATCACTGAGTTCCACTGAACTTCACCTTTGAATTCAGGTTGGCACACGCAGCAGAACTCCCCTGAATGCTCATCCTGGCATTTGTTCCTCCAGAACGGGAGTTCTGGAGGTTCCAGTGGCAGGTACTGGCAGGGGGTGACTCCTGCTCACTGCTGCTTTCACTCCGAGGAGGTATTTTAAAGACAAGTGCACTGTTAGTGTATTCCCTTGGGTTTCAACCCATCCAAATTTGAGCATATTGACTGTTGACTATCCCACTGGTTTCACAAAGCTATTCCTTCTTCCACAAGACATCACCCTTAGGGGTTGCTTTCCTTTTTTCCCCTGATTTCATCCAATTACTTAGCTGTGTGCTCTTCAGAAGCCCCATAAATAATTCTCCTCCCTCTGCTGTGTTTACCAGCGTGTCTCATGAAATCCGGTAAGATATGATTGATTGCAATCATTATTTCCTAGTGCTGCTATGAAAACCTCTGTCAGTTCAGTGATTGCCTGGAAAGCGTGGCTGCCACTCAGGAAAACTGTCAAAACCCTGTCATACTTTAACAAACTCCAATTAATCTGTTGGTTGGGTTTACTTGTGTTTGCTGTCCCATCATTGCTGATTATCAGGGGAAATTAGAATATTTTTCCTTTCAAATTAGCAGCTTGGTGGCTTTGTTTTTTAAAAGAAAGTAGTTTTCAGCACTGTTTAATTTTTCAGCACTGTTTTACTGGGTTTTTGTGCTGTTAAGGTGGGTTTGGGATTATCCTGGCTGCCTGCAGTGCTGTGGGGAAAGTTTCCTTGGGGATCTTCATCACTGGCTTTAGGGAGAAGCCTGAGGCCCTGGCCATGATCTCCTCCATCCTCTGGATCCCCGTGCCTGGCTCAGGCAGCTGAGCAGCCCTAGGTGGGAGTCTGAGTCTTCGTTTCAGGTTAACAAATTAATCCTGGCTCTTGCATTTTTAAAAGAGTCGCTTCAGCACTTTTCCTCCTTTCTTCTGGTTTTAATGAGACACACTTTCCAAGAGATGTAATAATCATTGCCAAAAATGTCAGGTCGTTGTTAGCTTCCTTAAGCTGCTGGAAAAACAACAACAACAACAACAAAGACCAGGAACAGAAAGACAGAGGTGTTGATGCGGAAGAGCTTTGACTTCATCTCCGAATGCCAGGGGAGGGCTGGGGGAGATGTGTCCTGCCACAGCTCTGCTTTCTGGCAGGCTGCCCCAAAAGATAATGCAGGGAAAGCTGGGATTTTATTTTTTTTATTTCTATTTTTACTTAGCATTTGTTTTTTTTCCTTATTTCTTTATTTGAGAAGGAATATCTCGGCTCACTGTTGACAGCAAAGCTCAGAGCTTTGCTGTTGGAAAGCAAACGGCTCGAAACCAGCTGGGAATTGGATGGTGGCAGTGACAGGAGGAGAGATCTCAGGGAAATTCAGAGAAACCAGTGGTTTCCCACAAGCTTGTGGCTCCAGTTGCTGCTGTCCTCTCTGGGATCCACAGGGAAATGGATTTGTGCCCTGGTGGGAATATCCTCATCCCTCATTAGTGATTTGGGAGCAGAGCTGTCTTGTCAGCTGTGCTTCTGTGATGAAGTCTTGGAGCAGGTGTCCTTGCCTGGACTGCCAGGAAATCTCCATCTCTCTCCACTGCCTTCCCAGGCACAATCCTTGTGTCTTCCCAGCAAACCATCACAACCTCACGCCTCCAAACAAGCTGGGGTCCAAATCCCCAGGCCAGAATGGACTCTGCCCATGGGAATCTGGTGGTTGTGGTTTCAGCCTTTCTGGCCAGCTGTAGGGGTTGGGTCAGGCCCCTTTCCTGACCTCCAGCCTCACCTGCTGCAGCACAAGAGCATCCAACAAGACAGGTAATCACTGTCTCACCCAAAAACTGGGTTTAGGGTCTAAGCTCTGACCTGCTGACCATGCTGGGATGTCAGAGCAGGAGCAAATTCTGAGTAGAAATCCCCATGTGGGGGGTGCTGAGTCCTGGGATGGACCAAGGGTGTTGGGGCTGCAACCCATGAACACAGCCCAGCTGTGGGGGGGATGTCACTAGAATGGGCTCAGTCTATGGATAAATAACTAAAGTGGATTATCTGATTTAAGCCCATTTCAGAGCTGTTCTATTTCCCTTTCCTGTGCCTTTTCCTGATTTGCTTAGCTGTGTTTGGGGCAGCCCTTGTCAAAATGGAGCTCCAGGTTCCAAGATTCCACTTTTTTACCCCCACAGCATCTTTTAATTGCAGGCTCATTAGTGCTGCTGCTCTTCAGTGAGACAGGCTGTGACTTTTATGTCACCCAGAGGATAGGGTGATAGGGTGACCTTCCTGGTGGGATGGACACAGGTTGCTTCTGTGTTCCCAAACCCACCCGGGAAGGTCTGGGACTGCACAGGATCTCAGGCACCTACTGGTTCAAGCAGAAGTCACTGACTGCTTGCCGTGGAACTGAGGGAATGTTTGGGGAAGAGCCCAGTTTCAATCTCCATGAATGGTGGTTTGTCCTCTTTTTTTGAGGAATTGCTTTTGCTCTCAATGTTTCTTCTGTTTTGTTAGATAGCGTCAGGAAAAATAATGTGCTGCTGATAATCTCAGCCAAGTGTGGAAGGCAGCCTTTGGCGAGGTCTGGCTGGCCCAGTGTCAGCTTCTTGGAGGGGTTAAGGGCTGGCTCAGAACCCTGTGCTCGTGTGCAGCCGACAGAGCCGCAGTGATCCAATGTTATCCCAGCACCCGCCGGGGTGAGAACCTGGCAGAGGAGTGTGAGGGGCTGGAGCCTCCAGTTCAGCTGCAGTGCCAACGCAGCCTTCCCTGGGAAGCAGCCTTCCCAGCCCCTGGGAGCCGTGGCTGAAGAGTGGAGGGATTCTGGAGGAGCGGGGATGGAGCCGGGGCTGCAGCTCTGCAGCAGCAGGAGCTGTCACGGTGCCCCTGATCCCACCACGGCCACACCCCGCTCCCATCTGAGCACCCAAACCACCCAGACCCCACACACTGAGGCCTCTGTGCTGTTTCACGTGCTCAGTCAGCTCCTGTGACGAGGAAAAGCCCATGCCAGGGCTGTCCCTGGCACACAATGCCATTGGGATGCTCTGATCCATCCCACCGCCCTGGCTGTGCCAGGGTAGGGGATCCCAAACTCCCTCTGGCTTTGCAGGACTGGTTTGGAGGTGCTTGAAGTGTCCTTGAGTCCTGCTAGCCACCTGGTAGCCACCCAGGTTGTCTGGCAGCTGCTTGCCTTCCCAGTGCTGTCCCCCTGGCTCCTGCTGCTCCCTAAATTAAATATGTGCTCCCTCTTGGAAAGCACATGTGAGTGGAAGGGCAGAGATAAGCTAAACAGGAGAGGTTCAGGGGATTATGCACTGATTAAGTTATTACCAACGTGAAATGAGCCGAGCTGAGATGAAACAGGAGCTTTATTTTCTGTTCCCTGGCTCTGGGCTCAGGCTGCCTGTCACTAGATGGCAAATCGAGCTGGGAGCCAGGAGCTCCTGGATCCCCCTGTGCTTTCCATGTGGCAGCAGGTCAGTGCCCGCAAACCCATAGGAAACAGTGTTAAATAGGGCTGGGAATTGGGGGCCTTCCCTGCTGGGGGGGAGGGTTCTGAGATGCAGCACTTGAGCTATTTCCAGTGCTGGGTCACCCACCCCATTGCAGATTTGGGCAGAAAATTTCTTCTTTTCTGGAACAGGAAAACCTGGTGCTGCTAGGAGGATGTGTTGGGGGAGGACCACCTCTGATTATTTTCCCATGTTTTTCCTTAAGCATCCCCTGCAGGCTGCTGTCAAAGGCAGGATGCTGGGCTAGGTGGAGAGTGAAAAACACAAGTGCCAAATGAAAGGCTGTTTGGTTGGAATAAAGTCAGTTTGCCATAAGCCCTTGGGACAGGCTGGATCAGCTGGTTAAGTCAGGGGTTCGTGCCTGGTGAGGGGGCTGGATCCAGGGCTGAGATAACCACCGGCTATCCCGAGCTGGAGGATCCCAGCTGGATTTGGGCAGGGATTTACCCTGCTTGGGCAGGACGATGGGGCTGTGGGGCAGAGCCAGGGAGGGGACATCGGGGACAGCAGGGCACCGAGATGGTCCGTACACCACTGAGCCCACCCGTGGGGCTGGGGAGCGCAGGACCACGGGCAGCTCTGGGGCTGGAGCCGTGGGCAGGGGGTCCCTGGGTGGGCTCTGTCAGTGCCAGCCGTGGCCGTGTCTCAGCTGCTCTCTGTGTGCTGCAGTGATGGGCGCGCTGGAGTCCCGAGGGGTGCTGCGGAGGATGAGCGACATGCTGGAGATGCTGATGAAGAGGATGGACATCCTGGCCAGGCTGGAGAACAGCACTGACTTCCACAAAGGGGATGAAGCACGATTCCCTCTGGACAGGTCAGTCAGAGCCTGTGGAGCAGCGCTGGGCGTGGGGGCTTTGCAGGAGCAGAGCACCCCGATGTGCTGAGCTGCTCCGTGGGGATGGTCGGGCCCAATGGGACATGGGGCTTGGGGAGATCTTTTTTAATCTCATTGGCCATGTCTGGAACCTTTTCTTTTGGGATTTCTGAACTGATTTTTAGGATTAGTGGTCACAGTTTGCCCCATGCTTGCCAGTGTTCAAGAAGCATTTGCACTACACTCTCAGGCATTGTGTGATTTTTGAGGCTGACCCGTTCAGGGGCCAGGAGTTGGACTCAGTGATCCCTATGGGTCTCTTCTAACTTGGGATATTCTCTGATTCCATGATATCCTGAAGCAGCTGTCCCAGCTGCAGGTGTGGCAGGGTCTGCACCGCTGTGCTGTGGTGCAGCTGGAGGTGGGACTTGCTGAGGGCTGGAGCAGCACCTGGCGTGTGGGATGTGCTCCCTGAGCTCAGGACACTTGCTCAGTGCCTGGACTCCTTGGGTAGCTGTGGAGCTGGTGGCTGTTTGGAATCCAGGGCTGATGTGCTCAGCCTTGGAGTTGAGCAAGGTTTAAAATGTGCGGAAGGGCTTAAAACGATGCCCTGGCTCCCTGTGATGCACATCTCAGCTGGCAGCGCGAGAGATGCCACCAGACCTTCCTGTGGTGGCACACTGATTCGCTAAAGAGACATTTCCCTGTGCTCTGGGAGCCTTTAAACATTCATTGATACTAATTTGAGTGTCAGGCCAGGAGCTGCACAAATGGTAACCGGTGAGGGGAGAGCAGAGATGAAAAACCACAGGGGCAGCACTTGGGACAAACTTGGCAGTGTGGAAAAGATGCCAGTGTGGATTTTGCTCAGGTGGAGCCTCGGGTGACACAGGAGAGGTGGATGGCAGGGATGTGACATGCAGGGGTCACCCCTGCCCTGTTCTGAGCTGACAGCACAGGAGCTGTGGTGCATCCTGCTGGATCCCACATAACATTCCCACCTCCACCTCCTGCCATCGCTGTGCTTTTCCCTGCTCCCATCAGCATTTCCATCCATCTCCCTCACTCTCCTCACGAGCCTCTTTTGTGTCTATAACGGAAAACAGAGTAAGTGAGCCTGTAATTAAAGGCTGAGCTCTGCCACGGTACCTGCACACCTGAGTTAGAGCTGCACAGGCAGCCGTGGAGCGCGTGGTCCTGCCTTTTATCTAGCATCATTTCCAGCACTGAGAAAATATAATTTGCCTCAGCCATGGTAGGTGCTGGGGATTTTGTCGTTCCGAGGCTGGCTGGTACCTGAGCGAATGAGATCAGCAATAATCCCAGAGAGGAGTGGACAGGACTGTTACAGCCAGCCACTGGAAGGTGCTTGCTCACATTTGACGATTTTCTTGGCCAATCTTGTGTTAAAAGAACCAGTAATTTCAGGTGGTGGTTGTTTCTCTACACCAGCAGCCAAGAGACAAACTTAAAAGCGTTTCTGTGGGCTGGCAGCAATGGCTGCAGATGGGGATTTGGTGTTTCAGATCTGCTGTGCGAGTGATGACTCTGGGGCCATCGCTTGGAGAGGCCAGAGAGGGTGGGAGCTGATGGACCCACATCAAAAGAGCCTCAGGTTTTGTGTGTGTGCTCAGATGGGCCTGAGTGGTTGAGATTACAGATGTCTTAATTTTCAGGAATGGAAAATCAGGGGCAACGAGTTTATCACCTTTTACTCCTAATAAATCACCCCTAAAGAGAAATCAATTCTCTTCACTCGATTCTGCATCCAAACCCATCTGTCTCCTCTCCTTGTCCTCACCTGGCTTCTGAAGATCTGGTTCTGGTCACGGGGCAGAGCATCTCCAGGTGAAGCAGCCACCACGGGGGAATTTCTTGTGGGTGGGATTTTGCTGTGGCAGTCTCTAATGAAGCACTGGCAGCATTTTCCAGCACTTGGGAAGCATTTCCTGAGTGCTCCCTTCCTTCCCTGCAGCCCCGGGTCTGGCTGAGGGCTGTGGCCAGAGGGGATGTGGGTGTGCTGGAAGTGTTGCAGCTGTTCTGGGTCTCAGCAGGTTTGAGTGGCTCCACCTCTGCTGCCACATGTGCTGCCTCATCCAGGGTGACCTTTCTTGGCTTGTCCTGGTCCCTGCTGCCCTTTGAGGGGTGCCTGAGGCAGCTGGAAGGGTACAGAGCTGCCCTGCTCTGAGCAGAGCCTGGCTCCGTGCTGCTCCACGGCTTTGGGTGCCCTCTGGAGCTGAGCAGAGCATCCCAGGGGGAATCCAAAAGCAGCTGGTGTGAACCCCCGTGGAGTGTAGGTGCTGAGGTCCCTGTCCCTTCGAGGGTAACCAGCTGCAGTCCTGGGGACCCCTGGCTGAGGTGGGATTGGGCACCTCCAGCTGCACCAGGACCCAGCAATGACTCCTGGACCCGAATCAGCCCCACGGAGACACCAGGGTGCCGTTCCTCGTTAGCATCCCGGGATTCCACCAAGGGCTTGCCTCCTTCCCTCCCTTTCTCTGTCTCTTTGATCACCAGTGACCGACTTGAGGCTGTCAGGGGAAGATAATACAATTAAAGGGTGCTAATTTCAAAGGGATTTTCATCTTCAAAGTGTTCCTGCTTGGCACGGCTGCTGCCTTCGTCTTCTTCCCGCTCAGCACAGCTGCCAGCGTGGGCTTCGTGGTTCCAGTTGCCCAAAAGTGGATTAACTCTTGTTTTTATAAAGTGCTCTCCTGCTTAAGGCTGGATCTCCCATGGAATCAGGAGGGTTGGGTTTTGCAGAGCCCCAGCTGAGAGGATGGAGGTGAAGGCTTTGCTGAGCTTTATGGAATAACCTGTGAGCACTGTACCACTCCAGCAGAGGCTTGGGGTGGCTTTAGCCCTTGGAAAGTGCAAGGAAAAGTCTGTATACACAGAGTGGAATTAATGGCCTGCCTTGGAAAGCCTCCCAGCTTTCCATGCTGAACATTGCTCCAAAATCTTTCTTACTCCACAGGGGCTGTCTGATCGAATATTCCACAGGTGCCTCCATTTTTAGCCTACCAGCCCTTTGCAATGCTTTAGATAAAACTCTTGGGAAACCCAAATGTCCCACTCTAATTTTCTTCCCACTCTAATTTTCTTTAGAAGAGCTGCCCAAAGGTTTTGTGGGGTGTCACGCTGGGATAAGGACACAGGCTGCACCTGTGAACCCCAGGTGTTGCCGGATCCCTTCTCCAGCCCTGCCTGGGCTCCCTGCTGCCTGCACCCTGCCCATGCTGGGAAGGGAAGGATGGATTCCCTAACGAGGGCGAGCAGCCTGCCAGTCAGCTGCGGGAAAATCAATACTGCTGTTAATTGAATGCAACCCTCGTAAATCATCAGAAGGCAAGGAAATTAGGAGTACTTATGGAAGCCTCCTGGAGAGCTGTTTACTGGGCAAGGGAAACATTAGTTTGCAGGGGAAGTGTTGATCTCTTGCTGAAAAGTGCTTGGGAGGGGAGGAGGGGGTCTGAAGTGGCTGACACAAGCTGGCACCGTAACCCAGCAGTGTTGGGGCTTGGAGAAACCCTTTTCCAGGAGCTGGGCTGCCCCTGCCCACCTCATCCCACAGGGACAAGGCAGAGGGGAAGGCTGGGGTCTGCAGCACTGGCATCCCTGGTCATCCCTCTCCCCCATATGGTGGTTAGCCTGCAAAGGGTGTTATTTGCTAACAACTGATTAATCTTCAAGCTTAATTACTGCCAAGGCTCAGTTAATTTCCACACACTTTAAGTATTTGTTCTTGTAATCATTACATGACTCCATATTCCCCCAGTAATTAAAAGTCTCGCAATATGACACTAAATGGATGATGTTCCTGCATCCTGCCAGCCTGGCTCTATTAATTCCTGAATTGTTGCTGGTGGTGAGCTGGCTGCAGTGAAATCACTGCCAGATGCTGTGGTCTCCTGCTGCCCAGGTGAGCCTGGCACGGTCTTGGACCCCTCTGTGCATTGCCTCCCCATCTCCTCGGCAAACTGAGGGGCTCAGAGGGGGCTGCAGTGAGGGGAGGGGGTGAAAGCTGCTCACAGCAGCCCAGGGAAGGTAAGACCCATCCTGCGGCCCAGCCTGGCTTTTCTGGGTGTTGGTTCTGCTGAGCTGAGCTCTGCTGCAGGAGCAGGGGTGCATCAGGAGACAGGAGCCTTCCTCCCCAGCATTCACCTTCCTCACAGGTCCCGCAGCCCATTCCATCCTGGCAGAGGTGATGAGTTTCTGGCCAGCTCCTGAGGATGTGTCCAGCCTGGCCCTGAATGCTTTCAGTGTTACTTGGAGGGGATGGGCACAGTGTAAGGACTCACTGCCAGTCTGGAGTCCCCATCAGGATCAGGAGAGGACATAAATGGGGGAATTCAGGCCTGGGCAGCTGAGATAAATTGCTTTTCTCTCTAAGGCAGAGCAGGGAGGTGGCTGTGGGCTGCTAGCAGGTGAATCCATCAGGGTCCATCTATGCTAGCAGGGTCCATCCATGCATCCCACATTTCCAGAAGTGCTGTGGCCTCATGGAAGAATCCCACAGCCCAAATGGTGCTGGGCATCACCAGCATGGTGACAGGACAGGTGCTGAGGTATGCCCAGGTCACTCACACCCTCCCCTCCTGCTCCCAGGCCTGTACCTCCCCCAGCACCTCCTGCTCAATTTGCTGAACCCAACCCTGCAATAGGCTCTGCTTTCTGTTAATTTCTTGTTTATTTTGTTTCCATGCCAAAGTATTGGCACACTGGGAAGTCCTTTATCACAGGGCTGGCAAATGAGGCTTCTTGGTGAATGAGCACCTGAGGCCAGGTGCAGTCACTGGTGTTTTTGTGCTGTTGTTGGTTTTGCCTTGGGTGGCTGTAAAGGGCAGTGCTGGGGCACTGGTGATGTGGGGCTGCCTTTACCCAGCCTGTGTGTCTGATTTACCCCACAGGGTAAATCAGAGCCTGTAAACCTCCATCAGATTCCCTGATTTTGGAGCAGCTGGGAGCAGAGGGATGGGCTCAGGGGCTTCCCAGCTTGTGGGGCATGGACATGATGGAGAGGGCATCTGGGGAGGGTGCAGTGCTGGCAGTGGAAACACAGGCTGCCAAGATACCCCTGCTGAAATCAAACAGAGCATGGCCACCAAACATACAGCTGGCAAAGGAAATACGGGGCTGAGGAATGTATCTTGCCCCAGGGGATCCTCTGCCCCAAGGATTCTGATCAAAACCAGCAGTTTTGGTCTCACTTTTAAGCAGGTCCCTCTTAGTCAGGACTGTGAGGCTGGCAATGCCTTCCCAGCTCACTGAAGATTGTTTCTCCCAGCCTGCATCAGGCTACTCAAACCTGTAGATAAATAAATCTGATTTATGCCCCAACAAAGTGGTGATCCTGTAACCCTCCTTTTCATGTCCCTTGTGCTCCCATAAATAAACCCACAGCTGCCCAGGCCTGTGGCTCAGCCCAGTTCTGCTCTGAGGGCCAGGAGGAAAATGAAGGTTTGGGCTTGTGGCTTCAGCTTCGTGTTCTGCTTGGGAAAGATCTCAAAGTACTTTATAGCATTGATAAAATAGTTTAATTAATGGTGTTGGTTATACTTGGCTGGCTGTGCTGGTGAGCTACAGGGTTTGGTTGGAAAGCTGGTTTTCATCATTTTTTTCATGAAGTTTATTGCCAGCTCACTGAAATGTCAGTGTCTTCCCCTGGGGTGTCCAGCCATGGACTTTGGGTTAGCTCAGGGTCTCTTAGAAAAGTGTTTGTGTGAGAAATACCACACACAATCAACTGAAATGAAAATAAATGGAAGCACTTTAGTCAGTTAAATGCTCCTGTATTTATTATGCGATTTATTATGTAACTTGGTGTTGGAGCAGTTCAGTCAGGGCTCTGCCCATGCATCATCTGGTATTTGCTTCAAATGAGTTTCCAAGGAATGCTCCCATCCCAAGTCATGTTCTCTGGGATGTTTTCCCAGGGTGAATTCCCATTGAGCACAAGCATGGCCAGAGTGAGCTCAGGTCTTTACTCAGGTGTTTGTGGAGGGGAGACCGAGCTGTTTGTGTCACCCTGAGGTGGAAAACATCAGAGACCCCAGAAATTATGCTGGGAGCAAACGCGGTCCTCTGATTTTTTAAAAAAAATATTTTTATTTCATTTTAATTTCTCATCCAGTTGACTGGCAGGAGCAGCCTGGGAAGAATAAACCCACTTCTCAGTGGTATGGGCCTTCTCACATGTGCAAAGCCAGGTGCCACATCCCTGTCCTTGTCTGATGTCAGAAAAGGCACTGAGGATCTGAGTGACCTGGCAGAGCCCACTTCAGGGGGGAGCAAAGCAGCCAGCACTGTACCTCAGCCCCTGCACTTTTTTCCCTCTAATACTACTCTAAATTTCTATCATGCTGATCATAAGCAGAGCTTTGGGCTCTTGCTCTGCTCCCTGGGCGTCTGAGCCTTTCCCAAGTGGGGCAGTACGTGGAGCCCTCCCCGCACTTTCCATCACAGCAGAGGGTGAGCTGCCCTCCCACCACAAGGACCAGCAGCTCAGTCCAAGGCCTGGCTGCTCATCCAGGCTTAGGGCAATGGCACTGAAGTGATGAGGATTAAATCCAGGATTACAAGGCCAATAAACATAAACTGCACAGCTGAGCCTCCTGAGCAGGGCACCTACCCTGGCCACTGCTGCCTCTGCTGCTGCACCTCCTGTGCTGGGGTCATCGGTGTCAGGGGACTGTGACACAAATTTTAGACAGAGCATCAGCCACCCAATAACCCCCCTGGGTCTGTGTCCTGCCCTCTCCCACATGGGCAGCCCTGGCTTCTGGATTTTTGAATACAAGCCATCTCAGAGAGGATGTGGAGATACACACAAGGGCATGGATCTCCCAAAAATGTTTTTCCTCCAGCATGGATGAGTTTTACTTGTATTCTCTTATGTTAATTGAGCAAAGCTTTTAATTTCTCCATCTTCTTGGACGTTTAAATAACCTTTTTTAGTTATCCAGCACTCGGATGAGGGCTTTTCCCCACATCCCTGGGGCCTCTCAGCTTTCCAGCCACAGAGTTGGTGACTTCACAGAGTTGGGTAACTCTGAGTGTTTTCCATTGGAGGGGGTTGGAGATGAAGGGACAGATGGATGAATGGGAAGAGCAGCCTGAGCCCTCAGGGTGACCTGCTGGAGATACCCTTGGGGCTCATTTCTCCTGGAGATATCCCAGCTGTTTTAACAGGCAACACCTCACAAGCTGCAGCAGGTACCAGGAGGCCAGGAAAGATCCTTTCCTTTTCCCTTGGCCATCAGTGCTGCCTGTGGGATTTCAGCTCCCTGTCCTGGAGACTGAGGCTGTTGTGGGGCTGGATGTGATTTGTGTCTCCAGAGCAGTGAAACAGCGAGAGCTCAGCACCAGCTCTGCTGCTTTCTGCTCTGCTTTGGGTCTTCAGGCAAAAACTTAGAAAAATATTTTAAGAGGCAAATGGCAGTACAGACACTGGATGTGAGCAAGTGGAAATCCTTTGGTAAACTGCTCTGTGCAAATGCTGAATTTGTTGATGTGTTATCTTCAGAACATCTGCTTTTCTCCATGTGTATTGGTCTTCCCAAAGCCATGGCTTTCACAAGTTAATAGCAAGAAATATCGGATGAGCAAGCAAATATGTTTAGGGCTTGTATTATGAAGACAACACACAGAGAGAAAGAGATTCATCTTTTCATAATGCCACTTTTATAAAAGGCAATAAAAATACAGTGGCTTGTAAAGGGATAAACAGGCTGAATCTGAGCTGGTGCTGCGGAGTTGGGGACAAGAGCAAAGTGAAGGAAACCAAATTAATGCATAAAAAAGTGAAGGAAAACCCAACCTCCGGCTATATTCTATGGCAAATGACCTGTCAGTGGGGAAAGATACATCTTAATAGCAGTTTTTGAAAGGAGATGAATACTGTATACAGAGCATTATAAGGCACAGTGTGATCTGAATCTTAATCAACAGGGGGAAATATAAATCTGAAAATAATGAAGACGAAATCTATATTGATGGTTAGGAGTAAAAGTACTGTATTTGCTGTAGTAAACGGTTTTAAGGTCCCAGGGAAAAAATTGTTCTAGAAAAGCCATGGTAATTTAGTGCAGTTTCAATAGCTGGCACAGCGCCAGCACATTTTGGTGGCATTTAGCATGCCACTATGGAAAAATTTAAAAAGCAAGAAGGGAAAAGGCAAAAAGCTGCTCCCTGGGCAGTGGTGGTGCTGGAAGAAAGGAGATTTTTTTTTTTCCGCTGGGCTGGCAAGGGCTGTGCTGGCATGCTGGCTTGGATACAACGGCCTGGGGGGATGTTCCTGCTCTGCTGAGCTATCCTTGGGCAGAATAAACCTCTTACCTTGTCCTTCCTGGTGTCTCCAGTTACTAACAACAAGGCATCAAACTCCTACGAGGCACACAGAACCTTCTCACGTTGGAGATATACCTTTAAATACCTTATTTTCTTGTCCCCTGCCTGGGTGACAAATGGCTGTGCTGATAGTTGATGTAACTTATGCTTAACCTGCTTGTCACCTCCTTAATGCCTTACAGGAAATTTGCTGCTCCCGTGATGGCCTTGTTACCCAGCAGATGCAAACACTGGGACCTGTCAGTGCTCTCAACTGGGAGCGTGGCTCTTCTCCCAGGTGTGAAATCCCTCGCTCAGAGTCACGAGGGTTTGGAGGCAGCCAGTTTGACACGCAAGGGTGAGGAGCATGGGAGATCTGAGCCTGGTTCTGTGTTTTGAAGGGACTTCTCTACCTTTCTCCTCCTCCTTCCATATGTTCCAAGAGACGTTTTTAGTGTCACTTTGCAGTAATCCTCTGTGTTTTGGGGAAAGCCTTGTGATGCCCATGCGATGCCTGGCTTGTTTGGGGGACTGGAGCACGATGCTCAGGGATACATTTTGCATCTTAAGGGCTTTGAGATGAAATCTTGTGTTTGGGGAGCAGCTGTAGCTTCACAAGAGCTGGGCAAGCTGGCATAGAGCCCGGGCCAGCTCCATCACCCAGCACTGTGGCTGCCAGGCAGGACAAGGCTGAGCTGGAAGAAAGCCATTTATTCAGGATAACGATCCTGATTTTTGTTTGAGCATTTTCATGGCTTCCCAGTGCTTAGCCCTGGCTGAGCTGAGGTCTGAAGGTCATCAGTGAGGAGGTGGGGACTGAGATTGCTGTTGATTTTTGAGGCTTACCTGGTTCCTTGGGTGTTTGGGAGCAAGTGAGGATTGGGATAGCTTCTGGGAAGAGGCAGAAGCCAGACTATGAGCTAATCTAAGTGCTCTGAAGGGTGAGAGCAGTGCTGCCATGGCTGTGGTCATCCTCTCTCCTTGCCATGAGTGATGGAGAAACCTGGGGAGCATCTTCATCAAGCCCACATCCTTTTCCTGTTGAAAACAGGAGTTTGGGCTCACTGGCTCTAAATGCACTGCATCCATGTGATGTTTCCTCCAAAACTGCCCATCCCAAGTGTTTACTGAGTGCCTCTGCATCACCTGTAGGGTCTGAGGCTTCTTGCTGGTGGAAAAAAGGGTTGCAGAAATGGGGGGTTGCGAACTTTCAGACCAGGACAGTTTCGTCTCCTCGGAGCCACGCTGACAAGCAGAGCTTGTCTCAGGTTGTTTTTGTGCCCATATTTTCCCAGGGCCTCATGAGCAGCCTCCCTGCTGCAGCAGTTACAGCAGGATACCTGGGTTTATTCTCTGCAAAGGTTGGAAGTGACTCGGGGCCAATGGTGTCCTCTGCATTTAATTATTATTTCTTAAAAGCCCAAGATCAGTGGCTCCCTGTGGAGATATGCAGCCTGAATATTGATGGTCGTAAACCATGCCAGAAGGAAAAATGTGGGCTGCTCGCTGCTGGCAAATGGACTTTAAATCAACAGCCGAAGCAGTGTCGGTTCATAAAAACAGGATTTTTTTAGCCTTGAGGACAGAGGTACTTTAAATCCCAGCCTTCGGGTTCACTGATCTGCTGGAGAACAAACATAAAACTTCACCACGAAGGACCTGACATCAGCACATATTTTTTGTGCCACGAGTATTCAAGGTAGCCCTTTTGGTTTTGCTCACTGCATGTGACATTTCCTTGTATTGTAACGACCTCGGCGGCAGCGGGAGGGGGAAAACTTATGACCCAAACGCTGCAGAAGGGGAAATTATTTACTGGGATAACTCGTCGAGACGTGGTGGCTGTTTGTGGTGGAAGTGGCAGGGGAGGCTTTGGAGGGGGAGGGCTCGCTCCTTGCCAAGCCTGGCAGGGCACCACTGCTGATGGATGGAGTTCTCTTTGCCCCTTTCCAGCTTACACCAGGTTTTAATTGACCCCCAGCCTCTTTACAGGGTTCTGTTTTCCTGTTTACACAATGTGTTCCTTAGATGAGATCAATGGGGCTGTTCACCCAGGAGAGTGTTGATTCCAGGTCTGATTCCACGGAAGCACGTGCAGCTATCCAAGCTGGTGGGATCTGACCTCAAGCCTTGGTGGGAGGTGCCTGTGGGCTTTGCTGGGGCTGCAATCCCCAGCTCATCCCTGGCTCGCTGCACAGCCCTGGCTGCTGCTCCGTGCTGGGGTCCTGGAAATCCACTCACCTGAATCTCAGGATCACTGAGGTTGGAAAACACCTCTGGTATCGTCAAGTCCAACCATTGACCCAGCACTGCTGAGCCCATCACTAAACCCTGTCCCTGAGAACCACATCTGGGTATTTTTGGGATATTTCCAGGGATGATGATTCCACCGCTTCCCTGGGCAGGCTGTTCCAATGCCAGGCCTCACTTTCAGTGAAGAAATTTTTCCTGATATCCAATCTAAACCTCCCCAGGTGCAACTTGAGGCTGTTTTGTCTTGTCCTATCCCTTGTTCCTTGGGAGGAGAAACTGATCCCCAGCTTTGGTGGATGGACTGGCTCAGGACATCCACGTGTCCTGTGTGTTTTTCATCATTCAGCTCCAAGCCCACAAACTTCCTCAGCCCTCCTCAGTTTTACCTTCTTTTCTTTGTATTTTTATTCTTTTTCTCCTTCCCCCCACCCCCCCAGCACAGCTTCTTACTGCAAGGCCAATAATCACAGCAGAGGTTTTTCAAACACAGCACATCTGAAATAAGAAAAAACATTTTCTTGCCACTCTATTTAATATTTTCCCAGCATAAAATGCACAGGTGGATCCATGTTTAACAGCACACAGCAAAAAAATGGAAGAATGTGTATAAAATACTGATTTTAATAGGTTTTCAATCAAACCTCCTAGAAGGCAGTGATTTCTTTGCCTGTTAAATGCTGTACCAGGTGTTCCCATGTTTCATCCTGGAGCTAAGTTCAACCTGTTGGCAGCTTCCAAGGGCATGGATTTCGCTCTGAGCACCTCTGAGTGTCACCACTGGGAGACAGTCAGGTTCTCAGGGTTGATTTGGTTTCTTTCCCAGGTTCCAGCCAGCAGCTGGGTTGATGGAGAGGATCCAGGCCATAGCTCAGAACGTGTCGGACATTGCAATAAAGGTGGATCAGATTCTCCGGAACAGCCTCCTGAATGGGAAAGGTGAGTGGCCCTGGGGCTCCCCATGCTCCAAACCCCCTGTGTGTTTTGCTGTGCCCATGGGAAGATCCAGCCATGACAAATTTGGTAAAAGTCCCAGAAATGGAGGCTGATCTTGAGGCTGCCTTCCTTGGGAGACTCGCGCCTGTCAGGGGGGACGAGTGGTGATAAATCTGAATGGCTGTCAGGAATAAATGCCAGGGAATTAAATGCAAAATTAAAGGTGAGGAGCAGTGCCAGCACAAGCGCCTGGACAGAAAAATTAGGTGGTTTGGATCCAAATTCACAGGGGCTGGGATTCAACACCAGGAGAGACATTCCCATCTCACTGTGGCACTGCTGGGAGGGCAGCTGGGCTCTGCAGATGTTTCCTCACGTGCCTGCGTAGCTCTTGGGGTTTAGGCATAAGATCTTTCCACTGCCTCTTGCACCTCATGCTTTTCAATTATGGGCAAAGGAAGGCTTAGAGGAGGGGAGGTGGCTTTTATTGACCCAACTATGGAGGGAGAAAAGATCCTGCTGCCTTTGTAGCCCCTTTACAGCTTGTTCTGGAGCTCACCCTGGGGCATGAGACTTCTTCCAGCAGCTCAGCAGGACAGTTTTTATTGCAAGTTTACAGCATAAAGGCTGTCAAGTACTTCCCTAGATCCTGCAGCCTGCTTACAAGAGTGGGGATAGGTGGAACTTGGGGTCTGCACCAGACAGAGGGCACAGGGAAGTGCTGGAAATGGACCTGCTGAGATTTAGGGAAAGAGAACGTTCCCGGCATTGAAGCAGACTGGTTTCCTCTGTTTCTCCCCTGATTTGGGAAGGATGCTGAAGGTGCTTCACATCTTGATGTCCTGCTCCATCCAGTGGGATGGGGCTGCCTGCCATCCCAGCTGGCACCAATGAACATGCTTGCTGGCTGCCAGCCCTGTCCCATGCCATCCATGCCATGCCATCCTTTCCCTTCCCATCCCTTTCCTCACAGCATTTCTAGCTGCTCCTCTGTCATGCCCCAGCTCTCCCCATGCCCAAATTGTCTCTCTGCAGTGATGGAAGGCAGGAGGGATCAGTGTGAGGTGCCCAGGGACCCCAAGTACCCCGACTGTGCTGGGAAGGTGGAGGTGAGTTGGGGTTCCCTGTCTGGGAGAGGGTCTCCAGCTGGGATGGAAGCTGCTGGGAGGGGAAGGGCCCAAAGCAGTGACCCTGGGGGTTAAACTGGGAAGGGCAGTGGGGAAGGGGATGTTTTCCAGAATAAAATGTCTGTTAGTATTGGAAAGGTGCAGCCCATGGAAGGAGGAGGAGCAGAGACAAAGGTGTAGAGAACAAAGCAGGGCTGTGCTTTGAAAAGAAAACACAAGGGAAATGTCTAACCTTCTCTGGCAGCTTTTGCTACAGAAATGGGATTGTTTTCCCCCAGTAATACCCTCCCCAAATGCACCTTTAGCTGGAGTGGTACAAAGCACTGAAGCCACAGACTGCAGCAGAACCAGCTGTGAGACCACCCTGCCTGCAGCCCTCCCTGCCTGCAGTTTGTGTGTTTAATGCCAGAAGCACAGCGAGGAGGAAGCTCTGTCACATCATCTCTGAATATCTGGAGCATTCCCTGGTGCCTGGGAAATAAGCCCAGCACTGCCCAGAGCAGCACTTTGTTCCGGTGGCCAGGACCTCCATCTCAAATCCGATGTCCTGCCTGACCCAACCTGCTCTTCACACCGGAATGCAGCCTGGCACTTGGCCCAGAGCATGATGGCTTTGTCAGAGAGCATATTTACATCAACTGATTAAAAGCATTGCCCTTTCCCCTCCTCTTCCCAACCTGCTTCAAGCTCAGGCTTCTGCAGGGCCTAGTCTCCCTGGAAAGATGTTGAAGGGTATAAATAAATGATATGGGGGGGCTGGATTTTTCACTTCCACGGGTGTTAGCCATCCTTTCCTTCCACAGTTTGAGTAAATTCAGAATGTAATGCAATTGTGGAAAGCTGTAATCCCATCTCCCCTCCTGGTGATTGCTGTGCTTTACAGATTGGGCACAGCAACCTGTTTTTGTAGTTGAATTAGGAAGAAGCTGGCAAGAGCCGTTGTGGGGGATGATAAATCGCTGCTCTGGTCCCTGGTTATTCTCCTCCATGTGAAATCATCCCTGGGGACTGCTGGCAGATCTGTCTGCCTGCCCCGCTGCTCCAGGGGCGATGAGATCAGCAGCTCCCCAGCAAAGCCAGCCAGGAGAAATCCCTGTGGTACATCATTTCCTGGGGATTAATGGCTGTGCCCCCAGGGAGGGCTGGAACCAATACTAGAAACCCAGGGAGCCTCCAGCAAACCTTCCTGGCTCTTCCTCTGCCCCGCATTCCCTGGAGGCACCGAGGGGTGAACATCAGCCCCTTGGCACCAGGGCTGGGTTTGTCGCCCTTTCTCCGCCCTCTGCCCTTCATTTTTATCTCCCAGACAGACAAAGGGGATGGAGAGCAGAGGTTTTCCATAGCAGGGGCAGCCGGCAGGGCTGGCACATCTCCGCGAGCCCCACGTGTTTCTTTGCCCCTCGCAGTGGATGAGGGCCCGCTGGACCTCTGACCCCTGCTATGCATTTTTTGGCGTGGACGGCACCGAGTGCTCCTTCCTCATCTACCTCAGTGAGGTCGAGTGGTTCTGTCCCCCGCTGCCCTGGCGAAACAGGACGGTGGCCGTGCCCTCGCCGCCGCCGCGGGCGCAGGTAAGGTGGGCCCAGCCTGGCTTCTGCTGGGCCGGGGGTTTCTGGGGGGAGGCGCCGGCGTCGAGGCTGCTGGAAATACACGTTCGGTGTCAGCAGGGCCGTGATGCCTCTCGTGGGTTTTCATAGAATCACAGGACGGTTGGGGTTGGAATGGACCTTTATAGGCAGGGACACCTTGGTTGTTCCAAGCCCTGCCCGACCTGGCTTTGGCTGTTTCAAGGGATTCAGTATCCACCACCTCTCTTTGCAATCTGTGCCAGTGTTTTATCACCCTCATCATGAAAAGTTTCCTCTTTGTATCTAGTCTCAGTCAACTCTCTTAGTTTGAAGCCATCACTCCTTGTCCTGTTGCAACAGGCCCTGCTAAAATGTCTGTCCCTGTTTTTTTATAAGGCCCTATAAGCACTGAAAGGTTGCAAGAAAATCTCTCTGGAGCCTTGTCTTGTCCAGCCTGAACACGACCAGCTCCCTCAGTCTGTCTCCACAGCAGAGACGCTCCATCCCTCTGATCATTTTTTTGGCCTCCTCCAGACCCACCCCAACACGTCCATGCCTTTCCTCTGCTGAGGAATCTGGGTTCTCATGAGAAGCCCTGGGTGCAGCGGGATCCCTCTGGGAATTGGGGTATGAAGTGGAGGAGCTGTGACGGCTCCAGGGGAGCAGGAAGGACTCAGATCACCTCTGCTGAGATGGACAAACCTCCCCCAGGCCGCGGGGCAGCCCAGGGGCTCCTCTGGCGGCCGCTTTCCCTACACTCACCGTGCAGAGCGTGCTCCTTCCCTAGGCAGCTTTCCGGAGGGACCTGGCTCGCCTGCTGGAGCTCATCGGCACGGGCAAGGAGTCCCTGAGCTTCATGAAGAAGAGGATCAGGCACCTGGCCCAGCAGTGGCTGCGGGCAGCGCGGCGCCTTGAGCAGAAGCTGGCGGGACGGCAGCGGGACCAGAAACACGTACGGGGGGTTCTCGGGGAGCAGATGGGGAAGCTGAGCCCAGGGACAGCTGGGATGGGAGCCAGCTGGGAGGAAAATTCATTTATGGAAGCATGAGGGTCTATAGGGTTGGTCTGTTGTCCATGAACGTGACTTTAGGCATTTGGGATGTGGCAGTACTGGTGTTGCCGAGCAATGGGGTGGATTTTGGAAACAGGTCCTGTTGGGTGGAGATGGTGTCCAGCTGCCATTGGAGTCTGACAGGTCTCCTCTGAGATAACCTGAGGTTCCTGGCCCTCCTGTTGTTGTTTTTGCTGTGCATTTTCCTTTGGCCCCTGTGTGCTGGGAAATCCAGCTCCAGGCCGTGGTGTGGGCTGTGATGTCCATGGAGAACACAAGCCAGGCCCCGGACACAGAGTGGCAGCCAAAGGGAGCTGCCGAGCTCTGATCATTGGGTCTGTGCTAATTGGACTTAGATTATTTGTCTGCACACCTGACTGAGCTCCCTGAGTAATTACAGCCTGCAAAAGAGCTGGTGGGAATCAGGGACTGTAAGTCATTCTGGGCTGGAAATCCCAAATTGTCCCTTTCCCCAGTGCTGACCCCTCTCCTTTTCTCTGCAGATCTTGATCCACATTGGCTTCCTGACGGAGGAGTCGGGGGATGTTTTCAGCCCACGGGTGCTGAAGGGAGGCCCTCTGGGTGAGATGGTGCAGTGGGCTGACATCCTGGCTGCCCTCTTCATGCTGGGACACAGCCTGAGGGTCACGGTCTCCCTGAAGGAGCTGCAGAGGTGGGTGCTGGGTTGCATCCAGGTCTTGGGTGGAAGGACCAGGTCTGAAAAGGCTGGGGGAGCTCTCTGCCCACCCGCATCTCAGACAGTGCTGGTGCTGCACCAGCATCGTGGCTAGGAGAGATCCCATCCTTCTACATCCCAGGAAAGTGGGAAGGACTGCTGTAAAGTGATGCTTTGCATGGAGCTGATGTGGACATTTCTGGAGCAGGGCTCTGCCCTGTGGCTTCAGTTCTGGATCTGAGCAGAATGGTTCCCTGCTGTGCCAGCACACAGCATCACCTGTGTCCCCCGACTCCTACCTGGAGCTGGCTTCCCCAGGGATGCTCCCTGCTGGGCTGGTGGCCATGTGGCTGCAGGATGCCAGTGTCCTGCAGGTCACTGGCTCTTCCCACCATGCATCTTCCCCCGGCGCTTTGCTGGTGTTGTTTCAGCAGTGACCTCCCTCCTTCCCTCCTTCCCTCCTTCCCTCCTTCTTCCCTCCTTCTTCCCTCCTTCCCTCCTCCCTTCCAAAGAGGAAGAAGCTAACAGTGGGCCCTGTTCCTCTCTGCTGATGCAGTTCTGTTATTACTGGGCTGACACTGCTGCCTTCTGTCACCTCATAAGGTTTGCTCCCATCCTCCGAGACATCCGGAGAGGAGGGCAAGTACCAGGGAAATTGCAAATTAGATGGGTTATAAATCAAGAGCCTGAAGGTCAAGGCTTTGGGAGATGCTAAGCCAGCATCGGCCACATCATGAGCCATGCTGAAAAGGGAGTGAAAAACCCCAACAGTTCTGGAGAAAAACAACAAAAAAAACCCCACCCCAACCCAGCCCCCGCAGCATTCAGAAATAATGAATGGAATTAGCTCCTAACTAATTAACTCAAAAAAAAAATCCCGGTCCTAGTGCAAGAGGCAGCATCTCCTCAAAGAGGCGGGAATGACGCGCTAAATAATAGCCGTGTACTCAAGGATGAAAGGAGTTAATGGCTGGTAGGGTTGCGTTGTTGTTGTTGTTGTTGTGTGGTTCTTGTTTGTGTTTTTTAATGACGAACCTCCTGGTGGTTGTTTAGGGAGGGGAAGGAGCTGCCGGCGTCTCGCGGGGCGGTTTTGCAGCACCCGTTTCCCTCTGCGAGTGACTCTGGTGAGAGCTGCCCTGCTGCCTGTAGTATTTTGCCTTTGCCAGGAGCCTGGCAGCTCCCACGTCACTTGGCAGTGATGAGAGCTCCTCTTCTGACGCGGATTTGGATGCGTCCCTTGGGATCCCTGGGGACGGCAGCTCCGTCTCTTCCCCTTCGTAGCTGAGATGGGAAGTAAGCGAGCCGGGCTGCGGCTGCACATCCTGCCCTTCTCTGTGTCCCAGAAACTGTCCCCACCTCCCCGAGCAGGTGTCCTGTGCCTGGCCTTGGTGACGTTTTAAACGCTGGAGACCCGCATCGAGCACTCACTTTCATGTTGATGGGCTGGGCTGAGTGGAGGCAGGAGCTGGGGATGTAACCACGGCCCCTCTGTCCCTTTGGAGACCAAGCCCAGCGCTTGGAGGGTCACCGCTGGCACCTTCGTGCAGCCCATCGGGAGATGGGTTAATGTGGGTGTGGCGGGGGGGACAGAGGTTCTGCGCCAGGGGAGGACCCAGTGGTGCCAGCAATCCTGGTCCGTGCCTGCAGATCTCTGGAAAAGCGTCTGCCTGACCAGGAGCAGGCGGGAGGCTTAGCAGAGCATGTGTAATTAGTCCTGAGGTGTGCTAAGAGTTAATCTTGGGCTCTTCCTTGAAGCCTGGAGGGGGTTTTACCTTTAGCCACGGCTTTGGGCAGAGGTAGAAGAGAGCCAGGGATGCACCAAGGGCTGGAGCTGGGCTGCAGGGATGCAGCAAAGCTAAATCCCTGTCCCTGGGGAAGGGGCAGCCCAGGCGTTCTGATTCCTTATCCCTCCTGCCTCCTGCACCCTCCTGAAGCAGCAAAGCTTTGTGGCTCTGTAGAACTGGGCCTGGATTTGTCCTCTCCCAGTCTGGGTGGCTCTTGCTGACCTTGCAGCAGGAGAGGCAGCAGTGCTGGGGTGGGTTTGGGGATATTTTGCTCCAACAGTGTGAGATACTGAATCCATGCTTGTGTTGTTTTCTTCAGCAAGGGCAACCCTTGCTCTTTTCATGGCTGGGAGCTGTAGCTGCTCCTGCCCACCAAAGCCTCCACTGGAGCCCATCAATTATTCAGCACAGATTAGCCTCTCTCCTGGTTTTGGTGGGGTTTTTTATTTGTTTGTTTTTCTCTTCAAATTTCTGAGCTGATTTTTCTGCCTATATTGATCATTGGCAAGGGATCACTGGAAGATTTGCCTGCATATACTTCAGCCAGTGGTTATCTGAGAGCTGTTCATGATTAGCATCTCTATTGATTGCAATGCAGCAGTGCCTGGATTGGGTCTGGATTGGGTCAGGAATGCTGAGGATCAGGGAAATGGAAGAGGAGAAGTAAGGCCTTGGTCAAAAAAGCTGGTGATGGAGGGTTGGGGGTGAAAACATGTTGGGAGTGTGAGCATGTGTGCTGGGCACCTCTCCCTGCCCAGCAGTGAGGAGCAGAGGTGTCAAATGGCTCTTCCTCTGGTTCAGGGACCAGTGCTAATCTGGAACAAAGATAAAGAGCTCCGGGAATCTGCAGGCTTCATCCCCAGCTCAGCTTGGCGCTGTCCAAATGTCCCTGTAAGGTCTGAGATCACAGCTATGGAGCTCTGGTTTTCCAGGGCCAGTTTATTTGGGTTATCTTTTACCCACTACAGACTTTAAAGATCTGTGAATTCCAGGGGCTATTTTTTCTCCTGTAGTTGAGCTAAGTGCAGGTGTTTGTTCTCCTTTGAACTCCCAGTGAATTTGTGAGTGCTTCTAGTGCCTCTGGAGAGGCAAGGGGTGAAACATGGGGTTAGCTGTTCCCTTTCAACCCAAACCATTCCGTTCTTCTATGTGCATCTTGCCAGGAGGAAAATGAATTGCCGAGCTGGAGCAAGGAGCCAGGAGCTGTTTTCTCACTGAGATTTGTGCTGGGTGGGCAGCCAGCAGCATTTTGAGCCTTGTCTTGAAGCAGGGAGGCAAGAAACATCCCAAATCTGAACTCCAATGCTTAATTCTGGCTGAAGACCCCTGGTGCTGTGCTGGTAGCCCAAAAGTGCTTTCAGGGAGGTGAGAATCCAGGCCAGTGTTGGTGTTGTTGCTTGCTAGGGGAGGAGTGGGAAGTGCCTGAAAGCTCTAAGCTGGGTTGTTAATGAGGCAGCTCATGAGTAGATGCTGGGAAATTACAAGCAGCACTTTGGAGCAATGGCTGTGCCTGAGAAAAAAGCTTTAATAAGCTGAGGCTTTTCCTCTGGACCACCCGGGCCCTGGGGTCAGGCAGGAAGGATCCTCTCAGCCTTTTTCCCTGGGAGAAGCAGCACAAGGGCACTTCTGGAAGCTGCAGCTCCTACCCTCATCCTTGAGCCATGGGAGTGGTCATCTTGGCATGTCCAACTGCTTTTCTGGGGTAAGGGAGAGGCTGGGGGAGAAGGGGCTGCTGAGCCGTGAGCTGCTGGGGAGTTCAGAAAAGCACTGAAAGGTGCTTTTCTCAATGGTCCCCTCGAAATTAACTGCTCATAAAGCAGGACAGAAAGTCGAAGAAAATGGGATTTGATGCCTCTTGGGGTCAGGGCTTTACAAAGTGTTCCCGGAGCTTAATTGCTCCTGTGTCAAGTTCTGGACTCTTAATTCTAGTCTTGGCAAAGCGCTGGATTTGAAGCAGTGCCTGCATCCGGTGCTGGCAGCCCTTTCCCTGCTGTGGCCAGCGTGTGGTTTGGGTGCTGAGCCACCCTCCCTGTGCTGGGGTGGGGTGGATGGAGCCTTGGAGCTGTGGTGGCATGAGGCTCTGCTCCCGCTGCCCCCTCTCTCCTCTCAGTGCCTGGCACACAGTGAGAGCTGCGACTTTTCCTGCGCTTTCCATGCCCACCGAGGTGTGCTCAGGCTGCAAAAAGGGCCATTCAGATGGAAACACAATGTCCAGAAAGCACATTTCTAATTGTCTCCCGGCAGTTAAAAGCCATCTTTCTGTCTTGCATCTGTTCACATGAAAACCTGCACCATGCCCAGGCTCTGGCTTCACTCCCCTCGCCAGCTGGCAGTACCAGTCCTGCTGTTGTGTGGGAGAGAAAGGAATTGCTTGTGGAAACAGCCAGAAGTGGCCGGTTCCGTGTGATCCTGATGGAGCTGCAGGGAAAGGCTGTGGATTGATCAGCTCTTCACTAGTGGGGAGGAACCTTCAGCCTTTAATGGAGCATCAGGTGCTCCTGGTACTCAAGTCCAACCTGGCCTCGGACACTCCCACAGGATGAAACAGCCACAGCTTCTCTGGGCAGCCTCTGCCAGGGCCTCACCACCCTCACAGGGGAGAATTTCTTCCTTTTTTTGGAACTGCTGGAGCAGCTGGAGAACAGCCTATCTGTCCCAGGGTCTGCCCAGCCACCACCAGCACGTGAGTGCTCAGTTTCTGCTGCTCCCTGCAGGAATCCAAGTATTGATTTCTCCTTTCCTGGGAAGTTCCTTCATATTTGCTGAATCTGCGACCAGAAAGAAGGGTTTGTTCTGACACCATCCTGTGCATCTCCAGGCCTTGGAAATAAATAAATGGATTACTGAACTTCCCCCCTGGATGGGTAGGGCTGCGTCGTACAAGATCAGTGGTGGACCAGAGAAACAGACCAGGTGCACCTTGCAAAAGTGAAACCATTGCAGGTGCGGAAATTGCTTGGAAATCCTCATTTCCAGTGAGTGTTCCAGCAGGGGGAAGAGCTGGGGGCAGAGGGCAGGCAGTAGGGTGTTCATCTTGTGGGCTTGGATTTGCACTTGTTGGTTGTGATGGGGTTGTTCACAGACCCCTGGGAGCTGCTCAGGCCTGGCTCTGGCACCTTTCATCCCTGGGTAACATCCCAGCGCCTGCTGGGTTCTTGCAGCCACAGAGAAGGTGCGGGAGCAGTGAGGACAGGATCCCTGCTCTGTTCTCAGCCTTGCTGATGGCAGCAGATGGGGGCAGAGAAGATGCAATTAAATATAATACAGAATATTGGCCAAGGCTGCCAGGAGATGCCCACGAAATCCATTTAGTGGTGGACTTGTCCAGCACCAGGAGTGATAATGTGGAAAGAAACACTGGGTTAATTTGAAAATAGGTCAATGGGATGTAAAGATAACCCTGCAGTCATCTGACTCCAGAGCGCCTGCACCGCGCCCGGGGAGGGGACGGTCCCCTGGCTGATTAAAGTACCTCCGAGAGGAAAATAGCAGGACAAGAAGCTGCTGGAGATTTATTCTGGAGTAGGCACAGCTGGTGGAGGCAGCTGGCAGAGAGGCAAGCTCGGCATCCACTTGGATCGGAGCCACTCCGGCTGCTCTCTCCCGGAGAGGAGCCAGGGCTCAGCTGATGCTCGATCCGGGATTTGGGATGGGGCAAGGCCCCGGATCGCCAGCCGGAGGTGCTGAGCTGCTCGCCAGCCGTGGCTGATCTGGGAGGGGAGGTTTCCCCGGGGGCTGGGATCGGGTGGTTTCTGCACCAGACCCCTGGGCTGTTCTGCCTGCGAGGGCGGCGTTTGCGCTCATCAATTTTATTTGCGTAATTTCAAGCGCCATTAATAGTACATGGCACGAGGAAAAATCAGGGAAATTGCACTCCAACCATGAGTGAAATTGGGTTTAGTAGAAAATTAGTTGACTTAACTGGCAAATGATGAAAGCCTGAATAAAGAATGTTTAAATAAGGAGGAATAAAAAAAAAAAAAATTCTCCCCCCACCCCCTTCTCAGGGTGCAGGCTGGATTTGCATGAGTGGAATATTAAAATCAGTGGTTATAAAGTGTTTAGGGAGGATAACGGGGGTAAATGAAGAGATGTTCTGCTCAAAGTCACTGCTTCTGCTCTCAGAGCTATTGCAGCCACGCAGCCATGGCACAGGGAACATAAATGGATGTGGCAAGTCCTGAGCACCTGGAGAGGGGATGTGTGGCAGATTGTGGTGCTGATGGAAGCTGGGAGAGTCAGACCTGCTCTCCCCAACTGGTGGGAACTTTTTTGGAGGCTTCAGTATGAGTTACACTAATTGCTGCCTCCTGCAGCCCCTCGTCAAGCCTGGTTAGGGCTTCCTTAAATTACAGATTTATTTTGTAGTGCAGTGGCTTGTGGGACACGTACCAGCTAGAGGATGGTGTGTGCTGCAAGCACAGTGTAATGGTTTGGGAATTTTTAGTTAAATATGAGGTTTATGGTTTGTTTCCACCACAGTGCAGGCTGTAAATCACTGTTTGTCTGATGAATGAGGAAAAAGCAGCACTGTGTGAGAAAATGTGTTGTTTAGAATTCCATCTTTTACAAAATCCTAGCTTAAAAATTTCCCTGCAGCCTTCCCGGGAGGTTGAGTCTCCCTGGTGCCCTATTTATTGTACCAAGGTGGCTGTGGGAGGTGAGAGCCTTTCTATTCCTGCCATCTTCCCAATTAGACCTGTCGTGTAAAATTGTGCATAAAAGTGACAAAACTGCAACCTATTCTCCCTGCAGCATCCCTGGCCAGGCTGCCCTGAGCTGATGCTGAGATTCCTTGTGACAAGGGCAATGAAGCAGCTGCAAAAGCAGCTCTTCATCTTAAATTGAAATTCTCTGTTTCCCCTGGCTTTGGCCAGCGAGGCTGTTCCACATCTACACATTTTCTGGAGTCCCTGTCATGGTCAGGAGTTTGGGGTGAGCCTTCACCAGTGTGAGATCGGGATGGGGCTGGAAGAAGGATCTTGGTGCTCAGTGCTCAAGGACTTGGAACCACATCAGAATCATAGAAAATTATTCTGGAGCTCAGATGCCCCTTTTAAAGGTCTTCTGGTCCAAACCCCTGCAATGAGCAGGGGCAGAAGAAGATCAGGTTCAGAAGAAGAGGAAGGTGTGGCCAGGAGCCAGCCAAGAGCCCTTTATCATATTTCTTACGGCTAACAAATTTCTGGCTCTGTGTGGCCCCTTCTGATGTTAGTGAGAGATTGGAGAGTAAATAGTTGTGATAATTGTGTCCCCTGGCTTTCCCTGGATGGGAAGGCCATCGACTTCCTCTGGAAAAAGCCATGGGATTGGTAGGTGAAATGCTGAAGGGCTTGGCAAGGGATGAGGACCTTATGGAAGTGCTCCTCAGAGGAGGGACCCTGAGGCCGTGGGGCCATTTGAGCTTTAGCTGAGGAACAGATAAAGCCCAGGCAGGGCTGGAAAGGGAATTCTCAGGTTCAGAAGGGAAAATGCAGAGAAATTAAGAGAACCAGTATGACAGGTCACAGAGAAGGAAAGATTCAAAGCCTCAGAGTGTAAGGGCTGACCAGAACTTTTATTCCTTAAAGAAGAGAAAATACCTACAAGACGTGGCTGGGATAAATTCCCATCTCCAAATAGGGGTTCAGAGTAAGTGAAGAGCCCAGAAGAAAACAAAGACAGATGTCCTGGCAGGCAGGAGCTAAGGGTGAGATTTCACAGTGCCTGAGCTCAGACCTGAGAAATGAAACAGGAATTCCTCAGCCTTGTTGGAAGGACTGAGAATGAAACGGGACACCTGCATGGTGGGAGTGAGACAAGCCTGGGTGGACCAAATCAGCTCAGCAGTTTGGTTTTCCATGAGGATGCTGTTGCTTTCAGGGTGTGAGTGGAGTTATGAGGATGAGGAATTATCATATTTAGGAGGAAAAACAAAATACAAGAGCATTAAAGCTGCGGAGTGAATCAGCCTCTGAGCAAACTGGCACTGGGAAATCACAAGTACAAGCAACATGGATTTTTGAGAAACCTGCTGAAGCTGGAAGGTGTCACAGGTTTTTTTTTTCTGGGAAGGAGGAAACATGGTCCAGACAAGCAGATGGGCTGTCAGGCTGACATCAGTGGTACACTTGGTGGATCAGCTTTGGAGAGAGGGATTCATCAGTTCACAGAGGTAATTGGAAATGGAAGGAGACACACCACGGGTTTACCAGCCCTGTATCTTGCTGGGTTAATCACATCTCACTCTGGCAGCGAGGCAACTGATGGTCTTGATAAAGAGATTGCAGTCAGTTGAGTTTATCTGGATTTTCACAACACATTTTATCCACTGGAGGAGGGAAGAGGGGCTGAGTGTGGCTGTTTGTAAGGAACTGTCTGGGAACCCCCTGAGTGAGACCCAGGGCCCAGCTGCCCCTGTTTTATGGAATTATTTCATAAATGGGACCAAAAGTGAGAAATATGAATGAAATGTGCCCAACATCCAAGGACAGACAGCAGAGTCAAGGAGAAGCTGAGAGTGCACTGGGATGTGGTGGGTAAGGACTGGTATAAGAGAAACATTCCAGGGTGTGCTGAGAGGGTTGTGGAGCTGGGAACAGGGAACTTTAGGCTCAGCTGTGAGCCTTGCAGGCAGAGGGGAGAGGAAAGATGTGGCATTACAAGTCTGTCACTGGTGTGACTGCAATGAAAGTAAACGAAATCTGGTGTCTTCAGCAAGAGAGGTCCAAGGGAGGGTGTGTGGTGACTGGGATGCTGGTGAGCCCTGGCTGGGAATGCTGTGCCTCACAGTCCATGTAGGAGGAGCAGGAACTCAGCTGGACCAGGTGCAAAGATGGGGAGGGACCAGGACTCTCCAGATGTTTGGTCTGGGAAATAAAAACTGGGGCGAGGAGAACCATCTGCCTCCCCCTCCATCGAAGAGGAGCTGTTTGATGGCTCCTGCTCAGTGCCCAGCAGGGAAAGGAGTGTTTGTGCTGCAGGGCTTTGGTGGTGCTGGGGGCTGACCCCTCCTGCTTCTCCCCAGTCACTTAGGGGTGCCTCCAGGACGGGGGAACTGCCCCTTGACCAGTCCTCTGCCTTTTGACCTGATTTACACTGACTACCATGGCCTCCAGCAGATGAAGCAGCACATGGGGCTCTCCTTTAAGAAATACAGGTAAGCAAAGCCACTGCCTGCTCTCCATTTCATTAATTAGCAAGCAAAGACTAATGCTAATGACCAATCTGAGAAACCAGACCCTTTGATTTTACCTTTGATTTTACCTTTGAGTTTTGCCTGGCTGGTGCCTTGCTGTGTCCCCTGCTGCCATGGCATGAGGCATTCTGAGCCTCACATATTTAGGATAAAAGCTCATTAAAAGAGAGGGAGTTGGGAAGAGACCAAGCCCTGGGTGTGTTTGCAGTGTGTTGATGTGTGTTTCCATTCCTTTCCTGCAGCCAAGGGTGGGCACAGCATGGAGGGGAGTATGAGCCTTGGGAATTTTTAAGGAGCCCTGTCCCTGGCTCCTTGAGCATC
>WAAG01068921.1:320904-379874 GCA_013390105.1 Tichodroma muraria | reverse complement strand
TTCAGGTAATAAAGTCATATTCCCCCAGTTTGCTCCCCCCCCAATTCACTCCTGTTTATACTTTCTGGGGTCTGAGGTAGAGGTGTCCTTGGATCTCAGGCCTGGAAGGATTGTTTTGTCTGACCAAAATGTGAAGAGAACTTACTAACACTCTGTGTGGAGTTCAGAGTTATACACTAATGCAGTCCAGGATCTGAAAAATATAAGAGCTAAAAACTTAATGCATCAGTGGGGGCCTGCCAGGGTGGTTCTGGGGCTCTGAGATCCTCCATGAGGTGATGCTTGGGCAGTGTCATCCCCCCTGGCTCCACTCCTGCTTCCCCCTGCCTGCAAGGGGGGAACCTCTTGACCTCCTGGGCCACCTCTTGGACTACAGAATGATCCAGGGAGAGAGACCAGGCTCCTTCCACTGGTCCAGGACAGTCAGGGCACAGCCAGCAGCTTCCATCTGGGGTGGTGTTGGTTGCAGAGCCTGGTTTGCTTTCAGCTGGGACTCCGAAGGTGAGAGCAGCTCAGTGGTTGGGATTTGCCCGTGGCATGGACGGGAGGTGTGCGTGCCTGAAAGGAGCCCAGTGTCCCACTGGCTGCTGGGTGACTCAAGCATTGCTTTTTCCTGGCTGGGTGAAGCCCCTCTGGCAGCCTTAAAAATACCTCACTGTGTGAAGAGTTGCTCGAGTGGCTTCTGAAGCCTGGATTTCATGAGCTGCTTGGATGGGGATTCAAGCTCCCTTTTCCTCCACGCTCCAGCAAGGCTCTGGAGCTGGGCTCATCTCAGGCTGTATCTCCAACCCAGGGGGCATCTCAAAAAGCATCTGTCCAGCCACCTGTCTCCTTCCCTTGGTGCCCACAGCTCACACCCCCGACAACTCCTTCATGGGCTTCGTGTCAGAGGAGCTCAACCAGACCGAGAGGCAGCTCATCAAGGCCAACAAAGTGAGCAGCATGGCCGTGGTGTATGGCAAGGAGGCCAGCATCTGGAAGGTGGGTGTCCTTGGGCTGGTGGGGACAAGCCAGGCAGGCAGGGGTAGGCACAGGCAGAGCTGGGAGGCAGCCCCAGCCTCTGGCTCTCACCCTGAGCTGTGGAGCTGCAGATCTGGGTGTGTTTGTGGGGGATCATCCTTGTCCCCATCCCGGGGGAGTGATGTGACACATCCAGAGCCTCCAACAAACAGGGAGAGGCTGGTGGGACACCATCCCCTGCTCCGTGCTCTGGGTGATGCTTCCTCCCAGCAGCCTCTGAGGCTGAGGGTTTCGTATCGATGATTTGATGTAATTAATTATAATGATTGCCACTAATTAATTGCAGCGATTGCTGCATTATGATGGGGATAGTTTGTGTCTGCTTTCAAGCACTCTGTGAAAAGAGGTTGTGCTCCCTGATCCTGGAACACCTGGGAGAGAGGGGTGGGTCACTGCATGGGGACAGCCCCTCCAGCCCCCCAAAACATCCCCGTGCATCTCCAGAGGGGCTGTGCACGCTCCCCCCATCTTATCCACAGCTAGCAAGCTGCTTTTCCTTCCAGGGCTGTAAAAAAGAGCTGATTCTCATTGTCAGTTGATTTATTTCTATTTTTCCCTCTGTGCACCGCCTGGGGCTGCTCCAGTTGCAGGTACTGTACCACACCAGCTGCTGCTGGGCTTTCCTCTGCACCTCTTCTCGGAAGAGAAAAGGTTTTTGTGGGAGTCGACTTTGCCTTGACGTGGGCTTGGTCCTCTGGAGCTGCTGGGACTGATGTGGGTTGATGCAGTGGGGGCTGTACCTCCTCCCCTAACCAGCTTTCCTGATTAGCAGCTGCTAGTTAGCAGGGATGCTTGTGGTGAGCCAGGATCCAGCCACGCCGTCTCCTCCTTGATGGTGTTTGTGGGTTTTCCATCACTCCCCAGGTCTGAGAGCAAACCCCCCCTGCCTCTGCCTGGCTCGGGGCTCTCTAAAAGCCCTACCGAAACCCACTAAATCTCATTTTAGGAGAACTGCAACATCTTGTCTTATTTTTCTACCATTCCCCTGCCCTTTCTTACCCAGAAGTTTCCTTGGAGCTTAGTTAAGGTAATTTGGGAAGGCACTAAAGAGAGTTCAAACCCCAGAATGAACATTTCCCTCCACCCCGAGTGCAACAGGCATTTGCTGTTTTGAGTCAGAACCCACAAACAACATCAGTTTTCCCCAAACTGCACATTTGTGGTCATTTATTCCTGAGTGAAGAGGCTGGGGCTGGGCCTTGCTGGTTCCTTGAGGCCAGGCTGCCTGGCCTTTGCTTCCCACCTTGTACCACTCCATGGAATAAAAAAAGGGAATAGAGGGTTTTCTTCCTTGAGTGATTTTGAGGTCTAGAAAGACAAAGATCACCTCCATCTTCTGGAGCCAGGTGCTTATTTACCAGCCTTGGACCAAACACGCTCTCCAGAGCAGGATGTTTTTGACATTTAGAAACATTTCATTAAACCTCCCTTCCTTTTCTTTCTCATTTCCTACCCCTCTGAACTTCTTGCCTCTGGCTCACAACAGGAGCTGAAGTTTTAATAAGCTGGGAAAGCCTTAGACCCTTGGAGAATTCCAGGGATCCATGGCTGAGGGCAGAAATACAGCATTTGAGGAGGCTTTAAGGCATTATACAGAGTTTTCTCAAATTCCCCATTTATAACTCCTTATTCCCCCTGGTCTTTGCTCTTTTGGGGCTGTTGCAGCACTGGAAAATCCAGCATGCAAAGGATGGGCCCTTTGTGGGTTTTTCAAGCAAAAAAATTCTGCAGTAGAGAAATTGTTAAAACAAAAGGCTGCTTTGGAGCAAAAGGAGGGAAGCCTCCAAGAGAAGAAAATTGATGACCCCCTTCATTTTCCAGGTAGTGAAACAGGATTAAATCTGAATGAGAAAATCCTTGGAACTTGTTACTTGGAATAAGAGGCTATTAGCAAGCTCTGGTCTTTGCAGATTTCCTTCTGAACCCTCTGAAGCCTTTAATTCAGTAGCTCCAGAGTGGAAGTTGCCCTTGGAGGGGACAAAGAAGGCAGGAACTTGATGATCAGAATTATGTATCCTGCAGCCATTCAGGCTCTCCAGGGGCCTGGGGCAGTCCAGGATGTGTTTCCAAAGAATGAGGAGAGGTGGGTGGGTGGGGATTTTGCTCTGCTGTGGGTCTGCCTGAAGCATGGCAGGTGCTCTGGGGCAGCAGTTTAAGAGTTAACCGCCTCCCCCATAACCACGGGGTGGGGGGGTCAGACCCATCCTTTGGTGTAATTCACACGGCTGCCTTCCTCCCCAGGGCAAGGAGAAGTTCCTGGCCATCCTCAACAAGTACATGGAGATCCATGGCACGGTTTATTACGAGACACAGAGGCCACCCGAGGTGCCGGCGTTCGTGAAGAACCACGGGCTGCTGCCCCAGCACGAGTTCCAGCAGCTGCTGAGGAAGGCAAAGGTGGGTGAGGGCATCCCAGGACCCTGTCCCCCATTACCTGTGCTCCTCCCAGGCTTGCAGGCACTCCCAGCTGGGATAATTAACCCTGAGCCTCTCAGCCGGGATAATTAGGCAGGAACCGAGCAGAGCACATTTCGGATCAAGATGTGTCCTGATGATTTTCTCCTTGCACACTGTCCACAGGCAGAGCACAAACGTTCCTCATTAATTCATTTATTGCTGAGTGGGGTGGGGTGGTTTTTTTCCACCTTATAGCTGTGATAAATTAAGCGGGATTCTTGGAGTGTGTGGGTGTGGGTGCATCCCTGTCACCTTCAGCTGGTGCCTGGGGGAAGTATTCCTGATTTACCAGCCCAAACAGCTTTGGCAAAGCAATGTTGCTCCATGCAGGGCCAAAGTGATGGTCGTAATCACCGTGGGGGAACTTGCAGCTCCTGGACTTGCAGCTCCTATTTTTTGACGGTGCAAAGCAGGCTGTGCTTGATGGGAAAGGGGGAATTTAGAGCCCAGTTTGTTAAACACCATTAGAGGCTCGGTGTGCAGGAGGAGAGCAGCAGAGAGGGGAATGCTGGTGGGTTATCTGGGAGCTTTCCCTGTGGGGGGGAAAAAAACCACTCAGCAGCACTGTGTTTCTGCCTTGCAGCTCTTCATTGGCTTTGGGTTCCCCTACGAGGGCCCGGCCCCGCTGGAGGCCATCGCCAACGGCTGCGTTTTCCTGCAGGCGCGGTTCAACCCTCCCCACAGCTCCCTCAACCACGAGTTCTTCCGCGGGAAGCCCACCTCCAGAGAGGCAAGTGTGGTGTGGGGCCTGCACGGGGCCACCCCCTTTGCACCAGGGCTCGGTGCAGCAGCTGCTGCACTTGAGGTTGCTTTTTTTTTTGTTCGGCAAGGTTTCCTCTGGGGGTGTCTGCAGACGGGGTCCCCGTTTGGGGATTTGCCTTGGATGCAAGGGGCTCTGCTGTAGGTTTGGGGGTCCCAAGGAGAAGGTTGTGCAGGAGTCTTCTGCAGACCCACAGCTCCTTCCCCACAAGCCCAGATCCACACGTCCCCTGCACCCTGCTCATCCCTTTGTCCCCCCAGAGGGACACCAAGACCTGCACAGTGTGGCAGGGCTATGAAATCCCTCCCGGGCTTGCCCATTGCTGGGAATTCAATCTAACTAGAGCAGGAACTCTTTAAAAGTTAAAGGCTTGAGAAAATTGCCTCTTTTATTATTAATAAAGTGGATAATGCAGTGCAAGGCTCTCTCGCCGAGCAGGGAGCGAGCTGTGGAGCTGTGCAGCTGGACTGGGCTGTCCTGGCCCCCCCTGATTGCCCCATGCACCCCCCGAATTCGGTGTTAACACCCATTTGGGTGGGGCTGGGGCTGTACCTCAGCCTGGAGCCGGGGTGGCAGCCTGGGCGAGGGCTGTGAAATGCCTCAGGGTGTTTATGCACCGGAGGGGAAAGAGGAGATCAATCTGCCGGGAAAGAAATGGGGAAGGACAGCAATGAGGAGGATAAACCACACAGCTCTTCTCCAGCTGGCAGGGGTTCAGGCCCCTCTGCGATGTCTTGTGGTGCCCCCAAAAACACCTCTGCTCAGCAGGCTCTCTTCCCAGAGGAGATCAGGGCTGAAAAGGCGCCTGAAGGCTGAAACAAAAGAGGTAGATCCCCAAAAATCACCTGGGTGGGCCACCCAGGGAAAAGCGAGGATGTCAGTACCTGTGGTGTTCCACTGCGTGGGCTGCCTGTGGCATCAGGGTGATGCAGCTTCCAGCACCGCTCTCTCCTGGTGCCAGACTTTCCCAGCCTTCAGTGGCAATGAATTTTCTCCCTGCCTTGTTTCTAGAGTTGGCAAACCTGGAAGATGTGGAGCCTTCACACACCTTTCCTGCTGTGGTGCGTTTTTACCATCCAGACCCACAGAATGGCTCAGGACTGGTTAAACTGTTCCTGTGTTACAGAGGTGGAGACGTTCCAGGCTGCAAAAGGAATTCAGTAGTGTTGGGAATGGGGCATCCCAACCCAGTGGGAATTATAGCACATCATCCTGAGGCTGGGGAGCAGCTGGATTCAGAGGAAACCTTCTTCCAGTACTCCCTGTTGCAGTGGGTTAAACCCCACTGTGTCTGTGAGGCTGCTGCTCCTCTCTGCCATCCAGCTGTGAGCAGGAAGCAGCAGCCATTCCAGCAGGGATTGCAAAATCCAGCTGGCACCGCTGTGTTTCAGGTGTCCTCCCAACACCCGTATGCTGAAGACTTCATCGGGAAGCCCCACGTGTGGACTGTTGACTACAACAACTCCGAGGAGTTCGAAGCTGCCATCAAAACCATCATGAGGACACAGGTACGGCTCGGAGCAGTTTTGGGGTGACCTCCCCACTGCTAGGTTTGGACGAGCAGCAGCAGATGTTGGAGCCTGGCTCTCCTTTTCAGACATTAATTTCTCTTCATTTCTCCTTTGGATTTTTTCATCCTTTCCTGCAGTCCCAGGGGCACACGTGCTCCCACCTTGCTTTGGCACTGAGCATTGTAGGTGTTTCCCCAGGGTAGAGCTGTGCCTTTGAAGGATCCCCTGGGAATCCTGTGGGTAGGCCTGGAGCGAGGGGAGGCTGAGATAAATTTTGGGAGCAGGAGGCTGAGGTTGCTGGAGGTGTAGAGCAGTTCTGGAGGCTGGTGTGATGTGAAGATAAACCCAGAGAGCCGAAGTCCTCTGCACCTGCCTTTCCCCCATTTCACTGATCGTTAACCTTTGGTGGAATCGATGGGAATAGCTTCAGGAGCTGCTGCTGTGAGGGATAGAAGGAAGGGGAGAACCCCAGGGAAGGCAGCACTCCTGCTGTGCCCACTTCAGAAATGCTCCCTCATGAATATTTACCTCCTGCCCTGTGGCAGGAGCCTTTCAAGTTGTCCAGATTATTAAAGTCGGTTTTTCTGGAGGGGAGAAAAGTGCTGATAGCCATTTTGCTGGCAATTTGCTTCACCTGGGATGAGCCATCCTCTCTCGAGGACAGGGATGTGCTGTGGAACCCAGGCTCTGCCTGAGGCTGTGTGGGCTTGGGGTTCACGGTGCTGGGTGGAGTTTGGGGGGAGGACAGGTGTGATGCTGGTCAGAGAAGAGTCATCCTTGTTTTTCCCTGCATTAGAAGCTGCAGAGGTGAGTGCCTGTGGCAATCTGGGACTTGATTCAGGTAACGTGGCTGTGCCATCACCCTGTGTCTCACCTCCTTGGGGGTGATTACTGCAGCTCTTCACCTAATGCTCATTTTCTCTGTGAGTTTGTAAAGACTGATCAAACCCGCCTTAGGAAAACAGTTGTTGTTTTGCACATTCATTCCCGTATCTCGACTAGAATTAAATTAAAAATAATGACATCGCTGCTGCTGTGCTGCCAGGCCAGCTGTCAGAGCTTGACCCTCCACCATCTGGGCTGGAGACAGCCCTGAAGTGAAGGAATTGCTGTAGGCAGGAGGCTGGGAGCTGTTTTGGGAGAGAGAAGGAAATTTTCAGTTTTTCCAGAAGCGAAGAAAGTAAATAGTGAAGCCTGGTGCTGCTGTGCTGTTAAAATAATCAAAGAATGGTGAGATTGAGGATGGAGGAGAGGGCTGTGCTGGTTCCTGGGCAGCTGTGTTGTGCTGCTGCAGTGTTGACTGGATGTGCACCAGGTCATTTAGGTGCTTAATGGTCTGGTTAAAAATTAAAGAAGGATTTTAGGGAAGGGTTTAGTGGCGCAATGGGCACTGGGCAGGAGGAGCTGGTGTCCAGAACTGGGCACTCACTGGAGTGTGCTGCTGCCGTGCCCATCCCTGTTTTGCCCCAAACCAAGCTCCTGTCTCAGCTCTTCTCATTCCCACTCTGGGATCAGGACCCCCACTCTGTAGTGCCCTCCACCAGCCTCTGGAATTGCACTCACCTTCTGGAAGTCCTAAATGTGCCTCAGATGAACAACTCCCCATTTGCATCGTGACATGAAGTCACTCTGGAGAGGAGAGATTCCTTCCCACCAAGGAGTTAATCCACAACTCACCTCTCTGGGGCTTTAAAGACATTGTATAAATCCTCCCAGAGGAGTGAGTGTGAATAACTTACAGCAGCCTCTTTTTTTCCCCCCCACCTTTTTATCTTTTAAATAGAAAGGTCTGCTTTATTAGAGATGCTGTCAAGGCAATTAAACCTAAAAATTGACCTACCTTACAGGTTTAAAAGCCTTATTATGGGCTTTGGCTCCAGGAGTCCATGGGTATCTTGTCTTTAAAATGCTGTTTGTTACAGCAGGAATTGAAAACAAGGGCATTAGCAGGAGGAGCAGCAGAAAGATGGTAGCTGGGCAATTTAGTGTTCCTGTTCCCAGCCAGTTACTGGAGTTTGGAAAAATTATTTTACTGACTCCTTTTTTTTTCTCCCCTGAAGGCAAAATGGGGTGTTCTGTTATTGGCATATCTAATAAATTTGTCTGTGTTTCAGAATAACCACCATCAATTTATTTTTTTTCTGTCAAAACATTTCATTTCAAAATTACTGGAATGAAATACTATGGTTTTGTTTCCCATCTGCCTGCCTTTGTTTGGAAATACCCTGCCAATTTATTGAAAGGAATGCTGGATCTGAAATGATGCATTTCCCTTTGCTTCACCAACTCAGACAGATTGAACCTGAAACACAACATTTTCCCCCTCCCTGATGGGTGAAAACATTGGAAATTGAAAACTGACCTGAAATTGATTTTATTTAGGGATTTTTTGTTGTCATATGACCAAAAAAATCACATATCCCACAGATGTTTTGCATCTTCTAGGCCAGAACTCAGTAAGACATTATTGGGGATATGGGATCTTGTGGGAAAACCGACTCTGCCATCAGGTGGAAGCTGTGCTGGGGACCAGGGACTGGGAACCAGGATGCTGGGAGCCTCTCTGGGAATTTGGGAGCTGCTTCATGAACCTGGCAGTAATTCTGGTGTGGTCGAGCTGATAACAAGCTCGCCCTGCTTTGGTCCGAGGGGGATTTGCTGATTCTCAGCAATATTTTAGTGTCTCTGCAGCACCCCAGTTTCTCCTGCTGACCCCCAGGGCTGCAGCTCGGGGCAGGCTGTGCCATCCCACAGCTCCTGCTGGGCTGGCAGAGCTCCCCAAGCGCAGGGCTGGCTGCTGGCTTTGTGCAAACAGAGCATTTGGGATGCAGCCGGCGTCCCTCCCAACCTAGTTCTGCCTGAAAGAAACTTCTTCCTTCTGGAGGCAGAGCTGAATCATGCCTGGGATGTGGCTTGGGTTTACAATCTGTGTTTTTTTCCCCCCAAGAACAGCCCTTGTGCTGCCCTCTCTCATCCTTTCGGAGGTTCCAGGTCACCCTCCAGCTGCTGGGCAAGGTTTTTGGCAGGCTGTGTCTCTGCCATTCATCTCCCTTGGGGCAGTTCTGGGTTTCCCTGATGGTTTGCATCCCTGACCTATTTATAAGGAAAACTAAAACCAGGGAAACACCAAACCCTTCTACCCCAGAGATCAAATCTCAGCACGGGGACAGGGGGCAGAGAGACAAGTGGTGTCCCCTTGGGAAAGGTGATGCTGGAGGCTTGTCCCAGTGATGGATTCTTCTGCTGTCTTGGGGTTAGAGGCTGGAGAAGGAAACAGGTTTGCAAGCACCACCATTTTCTGGGCCTTCAGCTTTTCCCATTGTCAAAACCAGTCCTCACACAAGCAGTTTAATAGACCCAATATTCTGGTGTAGTGAAGGGAGAAGGCTTCATTATATTAAAGTCAAACATACAGGACTATAATGGAAAATTATACATTTCAGACTATGCCTGAAAGAGCGCCACATTAAACATCACAGCGAAAATAGCTGGTTAAAATGTTCCAGCCTGCTGTTACGTGCCAGCACAGAATTGCATTATTTTTCTACTTATTTGTCTGATGACGTTCAGATTTCTTTCCACCCCGCTTTCTTTTCCTTTTGAAGGAAGGAGACTTCAGCTGGAGTCTCCCTTCCAGCTGGAGACTCTAAACCCAGGGCTCTTGTGGTGGCATCCCCGTGGGACACCAGTAACTCCCTGCTGGGCTGATGGAGAGAGCACTGGGGCCGGGAAGCTCTGGCTCTGTGTTCCCCACCTGAGGAAGGGATGGCAGAGCCCATCTTACCAAGCCCTCCATTCCCTCCCATGCCATCCCATGCATCATTCTGCAGTGGGATGCAGTGATCCCCACCTCAGAACCCCCCTCCTCCTCCTCTTCCCTCTCAGGGCTCAGGGGACATCCATGAGGAGTGCCATTAACGATGTGGCTGTTGAGAAGAGGCCGAGCCTGTCAGATTTTAATTAAACAATTATCATCTTGAAATTGGCATTTTCTCAGTCCTGAGTGCACGACCTGAATCCTAACAAAACCTGGAGAGGGGAGCAGGGGGAAGTGAGAGACTTTGGGGGACCCTCTGAGAGGGAGAGAGGCTGGAGGATCAGGGGCTTCAGTGGGCTCCAGCCCACTCCTGATGCCCAGGGATCCCACAGGGCCCTTGGGATCTCTTGGAGAGGTGGGATTGCACCTCTGGATACATGTGCAGGCACGAGGAGGGTTTGTGCAATGTGCTGCAGTGTTCTGGGAGATGAGGCTGTTTCTGGAATTATGCCTGGCAAAAGGGGGTCCTGGGAAAAGCCCCCGTGAAAGCAGTGGTGAAATGAGACTGAGCACTGGTGATGCTGAGCAAGGGGTGGTTTGTCTCCTCCAAACTGGTGCCAGGCAGCCCCAGCCTGGCTCTGAAACTGAGACGGGCAATTTTGCTTTGAGAGGACTCTGCCCCAGTTAACTGAGAGCCCATCAGGAATTCAGAGGCAGGATTGGTGCCTGTCACTGTGTCAGACCTGATTAGCGTGCACATCTGTAATTAGATGAAACAGCTGTGATTTCCAGCCTGGCTGAGATCTCAGGTGGGATATTTATGGCAGGGAGATGCTTAGAGGGTTCTCAGCAGACTGAGCCTTTGAGCTCAGTTTTGACAGGTACTTCAAAAGGAAATAGCTATTTTGGAGGTGCAGAGCTCAGAAAATAGAAGCAGCAGTGTTTTCTGGATTAATTATCTTCAGGTTTTGCTCATAATCCTTCTGAATAAAGCTCTGCAGAGATACAAAAGGGGAAGGGAGGTCCCAGGACTGGCCCCTTCCATGCACCAACCTCCTGCACCTCATGTAACATCTCTCTGGAAAAATAAGGGAGTGTGGGAAAATATGTCTTCCTAGGGCAGAAAGTTCCTTAAAAAAATAATTTGTTCCAGAGGGAAGTGAGGCATCAGTCACAGCCCTTGTGGGGCTCTTCCCGTAGGGAAAATCACTACAGACCTGGGGGCAATGGTCAGGCACTGGTCCTGCTGAGGGCAGGGAGCCTGGCTGCCCGCTCCTGGCTGTTCCTGCCTGCCCTGGAACCTGTGCCACCACAATGCCAGGGACAAGCTCATGTGGGGACACTGCTGAGCCACCGTGCAGAGGAGGGGGTTTGCCCTGCCGGGACCTGAGGTGACTCCCAGAACAGGGAGTGCAGGCAGAGTCTCCTCCTGGAGACCAGGAGCGTTTTGTAACCCACACTGAAAAATATCCCATGGTTTGAGCACTGCTGACTCTGTAAATGGCAGTTCTGGACGTGGAGGTGCAGGGACAGCACTGACATCCTGTGGGCACCAGTGTTTGCTCCATACCAGTGCTCACCCAGCTCCTGCCTCCCCACCCCATCCCAGCCAGTGCCAGCAGGGACCTCCAAGCCCCTGGGACTGGCAGAGACGACGGCTTCCACCCCATCACAGCCACCTGCACTGGGCAGCAAACGCTCAGTGACATGGCAGGGGGAAAAGGGAGATGTTTTTCCCTGGATTGTGCACAGCCAGTCCCAGTCCTGCCCTTTCCTGGCCAGTTTTGTGGGTTGGAGCCTGGACCTTCCTCTCTGAGTTGTCAGAGCTGTGCTGAGGTCAGGGGAACAGAGGATGCCAGACCAGACCTGGGACAGCACCAAGATGCTCTTGCTCTGGATTAGCTTGGTGTCTTTTCCAATTCTACCTCTTCCCCTGTATTTTAAGATTGCTCCTCCCTTGCCCACTGCTGCAGAGTGTTTCTTGAGCTGAAACAGTTCATGCTTTAGTTTGAAGTGACCTATTGGATGAAAACTGATTTGATTTTATAGCATACTAGAAAAGGGAGACTAAAGTGGAACAGGGTGATTTCATTTACACCAATAGGTTGAACCCAAAGTACTCCTCTCTCTTTATCACTTTATGGCTTGTGAGGTTTCTCCAGCCCTAGGATTCTTCCCTGCTTGCTTTGGTGGGTGGGAGAGCCATGCCCAAGGTCCTGCTGTCTCAGGGGCAGGGCAAGGCTGTCCCCACCTGCTGCCTGTGCTCTGCTCTTGCCCTTCCCAGGTGGACCCTTACCTGCCTTACGAGTACACCTGCGAGGGGATGCTGGAGCGGATCCACGCCTACATTCAGCACCAGGTTGGGGAGAATCCTCAACCCCTGTCCTCCCTGGGTAATCATGGCCAACCCTGTCCTCGTGGCTAACTTTCCCTCTTCTCCCTGGGGAGCATCCCTGTTCTCCCATGGGCATTGTGCAGCCAGTGCCCTGATTGCAGAGAGCACCAGGAGATGGGGCTGGGGGAGGTTTGTCATGGGCCAAAGGTGCTGGGGGTTGGTGGAGGACACCTGGAGGTGCTGGGGCTGGGTCAGGGCCTTTCTGCTGCAGAGAATAAGGCAGCACTGGGAGAAGAGGTTCATCCCCCGCAGCAGCAGATTCTGTCTATGCATGCAGATGACCTCAACCTGATGAGCAAAGTCATCATCCCTGTCCCACCCACGGCCTCCCTTCCCCGCTGTCAACATCTCAGGGCACTGACCCTTTATCTCCTCTGCCACCAGGATTTCTGCACCACATCATCTCTTGCTCCGTCTCCCAAGACCAAGAGTCCTGCTATGCAAAGCCCTCCAAGCCCGCTGGCCCTGTCCCCCAACTCCACCCACCTGGTGTGGTCCCCCAGCGCCGGGTGGGCCCCCCGGGCGTGGCCCCCGGTGGCCTCGCTGCAGGTGTGGGTGTCGGAGCCCCAGCACACGTGCACGGAGACGTGCCGGCGGCACGGGCTGGTCTGCGAGCCCACCTTCTTCAGGTTCCTCAACAAGGAGGAGGTGTTTCTCCAGTGAGTTGGGGCCTTCTCAGTGAGCTTGTGGGGGGGCCACCAGCCAGACAATGTTCCCTTTGCTCCTCCTATCCCCTGCACCCATTTTCTTCATGTTCCCCCTTCCAAAATCCCAGTGGTGAGCCTTCACGCCCAAGGCAGTGCAGGCAGGGCCCAGCTTCACTCCTCAGCAGGCAACAACAGCATTTCCAGGCATGGTTCCGCCTCTTTCCAACCCCATTCCTCTCCACCTCCCGCATGCTCTCTCCCTTCCTCTCCTTTTTAATGTCTCTCTCTATAAAACTGCGTTTTCAACACACAGTGGTGAAGTTTTAATAGAGTATAAATCTGCCACTGGGCTCCGTGCTGCTCTCTGGGCAATTAAAATGCGAGCGTTGCCGGCGCTGTCACGCTGGTCAGGCGGGCGCCGCGCGTCCCGCTGACATTTTTATGTGATAAATTAGAGCTGGGGGCTGCCTTTCACTCTCTCCCCCTGCACGTCCTCCTCCAGGCCTTAAAACGAGCTGGCTCAGGGACTCATCACTTGAGAAGGGTTGGTGGGAGGGCAGTGCCAGCGCTGCTGCTCTGTCTGGGAGGGGAGGGGTGTTAAAATCCACGCTGGGAATTTCTGCTGCTCCTCGGGGCTTTTGCTGATGCCCACCCCAGTTTTCTGGCTAATCCCAGCTAACAAGGAGCATGTGGGCATTCACTGATCCCCTGTCCCTTCCAGGGAATGTTGTCTGCAGTAGGAGGTGTCCGTGGAGAGTGGACAGAGCTGTTGGTCAGCAAGGGGCTGTAAGAGAGCCACTGAACATCATGAGCTGGAAGGGACCCACACGGATCAATGAGTCCAACTCCTAAAATTTGGGTGGGGTTTTGTGGGTGATTCTGAGCCATCTGTGGGTTGGGGCAATCTCTGGGCTGCAGGGTTGAGTTGCCAGGGTCTCCCCTTCCCGCCTGGCGTGTCGGGCTGGTGACGAGCACTCACGTGTAGCCAAGGGGTGGCAAACACACATCAGCAAAGATCTGCCCCACCCTTTGTTAAAAAACCAGGAGCAAAAGAACCTCCCCACGAAGGACAAAAACCCTTCCGTGACCCCCCCGGCAGGCCGCTCCCCTGACCTGACCACCTTGCCTTGGCCCCCAGGCTCAGCATCGCCTGCGACAGCACCGAGTACGAGATGAACCACCTGTACCCCGCGGTGGCCGAGAACGTCCACGAGTGCTACCTCCAGAAGGAGCCGCTGCTCTTCAGCTGCGCCGGCTTCAACACCAAGTACCGGCGCCTCTGCCCCTGCCGCGACTTCCGCCAGGGACAGGTGGCTCTGTGCAGGGACTGCTTGTGACGGGGGCGTTGGTGACACGGGCACCGCCTGGCTTTTCCTCAGAACCCTGCAGCAGCCGAGGAGCTGGGACAGGTGCCTCCCGCTGGGTGAGCCGGGGCTGTCAGACTCTGGGGGTTGTTTCGTCCACCAGCCAACTGTGAATGACCATGTCCTGAACTTCGGAGTCATTTTCTTCCCCAGGAGCATCGTCCGACCGCGTCCGAACCCACCTGGACCTGGTGGCACTGGGATGGGGTGGTGGGGAGCGAGGGGCTAGGGACACCCTTCCCCTCCTCTGGCAGTGGGACAAGCCACCAGCAGAACTGCAGTTTCAGGGTTTTCATCTTCTTCAGGCATCCTAAGTTGTTTTATTTATTGATTTTTTTTAACCCTCCCCCTGACAAGTGATGAATTAAAGGGGAATCCACAGCCAGCCCTTCTGTGGGAGTTCTTGGGCAGAGCTTCACTGGGGGATGATGCTGGTGGCCATTGTGGATGTGGAGCTGGCTGAGGACAAAGCACAAGGAGAGTGGCTGGGTTAGATGGACACATTTAGGACTGCTCCTCTGGTACTCCCCAGGAAGAGACAGTGGGGGCTGGACAGTGAAGGGTGGGATGGGGCTGGGGTAGGCTCATGGGAAAGCTGCTGGTCCCTGGGCAGGGCAGAGGTGCCCAAAGTGATCCTCCCAGCCTGCAGGCTGCTCTTCACCCTGCTGGGCCATGCACAGAGCTGAACATCCCCCCCGGGGATGGCTGGAGGTGGTGGTGAGGGCACAGGGGCTGCTTGGGATTCAGGTGAGTGGGAAGAGGGGAGGATGTGCTGCAGCACCAGAAAGGAATTCCTGGTGGGCAATGACGGAGGGCAGAGCAGCTGAAGAGCAGCATCCTGACTCTGTGTGCCCCAGGTGTTGGCAGCCCAGCAAGAGGTGAGCTCCAAGCAACCATCTTCCATAGAACTCTTTGCTTCTTCAACTTTCCTTAGTGCTGTTCCTCTTGCTTTGGGGGTGGTTCCCGCCCCACTGCTGATGTTGCCCCTCCTGGCACGTCCCCTGGCTGGGTTGGTGCTGGCTGGGGTGACCTGGTTTGTTTTTGTAGGGTTGCTCACCAGGGCAAGGTGTTGCTGTAAGGTTGGTGCTCAGCCCTGCTGCTGTTTGCAAGGTTGAACAGGGAGATTCCTGCATGCCATAAAACGTGTGGCTGGAAAATCAGGGGCTGGAAACTCCTCCTCAGCCCTTCCCTGCATGGAGTTGCTCCCGGCCTGACAGGTGAGGGAGGCTGGGGGGTGGCAGCCTGACCTGGCAGTGTCAGTGCAGGATGCCCGGCAGGATTGTCCCCTCTGGCTCACAGTGGCTGATGGAGAGCAGTGGCAGGAAGAGTGCATGAGGTCTGCCCTGTGACCCAGCCACTCGCTGGAGCTGTGCCACACCCCCTGGCACCTCCAGCCCATCCTCCCCATGCCAAGTTTTGGGAGAAAATCCCATTCCTTCAGCTGTGCTGCAGCATCAGGCAGAGCCCAGCTGCCCTCACCATGTCCCTGCTGTGCCACCACAGGGTGCTGTGTCCTCTGGGCACCTCCCATGTGAGCCTGGCCACATCCTGCCCTGGGTGAGCCGGAGACGCTGCCGTTATCCCAGAGCGATTTATCATCTTCAGCTCCAAACTGCGTGGGCAGCCTCCATCCTGCCTGTGACGCCAGCCAAGGGGAAGGATTGATTAAGTAATTTTTGTGTCTTGCAGCCAGCGTGTGTCTAAATAAAAGCAGCAGAAGCCTCTCTTTGCAATGCTGAGCAGCAACACCTCTCCACAGCACCTTTCATCTCGGCCTCAAAGCATCCCCTGGCACAGAGTGCTGCCAGTGCTGGGTGGGCAGGAGCTGGCCTGGGAGAGGCACGGGGGTCTGCCAGCAGGAACCACCAGCAGTTCACTTCCCAGGGTTGTAAAAACCAAATAAACCTGGATTTTGTAGGAGATCTAAGCAAATTTTAAAGACCAAGAGGCTCGGGATGCCTCATGAGGCAGTGCTTGTTACACATCAGCTCCCTGGGCAGCTTTTTCCACTGTTTCTGCTCAGCTGCTTTTAAAATAGCCTTCACCTTTCAGCAGTGCAGCGCTGCCTCCCACTGCAGAGAGCCCAAATTATCCCCTGGCAGGAGCATTTTTCTCCAGGCTGAAATAAAAGGTGGCTGGCTCACCTTCGCCACTGTCATGGGAAATAATGATCTGTCTGGAATCTTGCTGGATCTCAAGTCAGCCTGTAAATTTGGGTGATGGGGCTGAGTGAGGCTCTGCTATTGCCTGTCGTGTCTCTGCCCCATTAGTGGGCACCGAGTCCTGCTCAGGTGTTGCCTGGGGAAAAAGCTTCTCCTTTGGCCTGTTGGTGATGGAGCATCACTCGTGGATGTTGGATGTAACAGGGACCAGAGTGGGTGCTGGAGCAGCCCCTCCTGCCACACCCCACGTGCCTTGCTCTGTAAATTCCCATGTCAGGGCAAGCTGGGGGCTGGGCTGCTTTGGGAATGCCAGTGCTGGGTGTTAACATCACTTGTGGGTGCAGAATTGGCATCAAAATATTTGTTATGTGGGGGGTGTGTGTGCCAGGGGCATAGTGGCACCCTGATGTGGAGGTGGCACCAAGGAATGGAGCTGCTGGGTCAGCAGCAGCCCCTGGAAGAGCTGATGTGAAACAGAAGGGACTTTGTCACCTGGAAATACTTCTCCCTGCCCTGGCTGTGCCTGGTGGTCACTGGGGCATCCCCGCTGCCTTCCCAAGCTCTTACCTGAGCAGGTCTCCAGCCTGGTCTCCCTGGCCAGGACACGTTTCCATTTGGAAGGGAGATCTGAGGATGCAAACATCAAATTCACAGTTTATTTAGCAGGAGCATGAAAGAGACTTGAAGGGAAGCAGAGCCACTGCCATATAAAAGAGATTGTAATTCCCACAGCTAATTGCAAAGAATAAATCCCCAGTCGGGAGGGGGAAGAGAAGGGGAAATGGTGTCAAAACTATGAATAAGCCCAAACAAAATGAAATGAGGAGTTGCCACCTGCACTCTCGGATGCTGCTGGATGGGACAGTGTTTAACAGCCAGAGTGGGTCCAGGAGGAGACCCTGGGGTCCCCTCAGGGTGGGGTTGGACCTTTTGATGGCATCTCTGGTGGAATCCAGCCAGCAGAGCCTTTTGGAATGTCTTGGATTTTTTTTCCTAACCTGTTTTCTGGCAGCTGTGAAACCAGGACAGGCGTGTCAAAAGAATGATATTGTTCTGGAAATCCATTTTCCTTACCTAGAAATGAAGCCAGGGGCGATTTATGTTTCTGAGCCTCACTCTTCTTCTAAGTAATTCCACCCAGAACTTTCTTTATGGAGTTGATTGGGGTTTTCCGACCCCCTGTTTTTAGTGTTGCTGGCATCCAAACCCTTCCCCTGCCAGTGCGGTGGGGGGCTGTGGGGAGAGGATGGGTGGTCCCTGCCCCGGTGTCCCTTCACAGCATCCCAGGGCACCTCTCCCTGCAGCAGCTCCCTCCAGCTCCCTGGAGCCAGCCCGGAGCAGCGATCGGGGCTGTAAATCCAGCCGGGGAACGGTGCTGCTCCGCTCTTCTCCAGGCCTTTATTAGCAAATCGTTAAAGTAGCTTTTCCCTCCTGATCCTCTGCTTATCAGCGGCCGGGCGAAACGGCAAATCGCATCCCTGATGTGGACGGGCCGGGCAGGAGAAACCCGGGCAGGAGAAACCCATTTATTTCCCCTAACGGGTTTATCAGCAGATCAAGGAGCTGCTGAAGATGTAAGCACGGCGGTTATTTCCCCAGGTGATGGATCTTGCTGCCACACAGGCTCCGGGAGCCTGACAGGGATGGCTGATGGACCCGTGCTCGGCACTGCTGCCTCATGTATTTCAAGGTCTGGCTTTAATTGAGTCCTGTCTTCCTCTTTTTTTTTTTTTAAATATTATTTTTCCCCCTTTAGGATGACTTTCCCAAAATAAACGAATGCTTTTAATCTCCTGTCCCCTTCCCTCATCTCTCCCTCCCTGTGGCAAATCCAGAGCTGTAAAGAAAGTGAAAAAATTGAAAATCTGTCCTCAGACTTACTGGGTGAAAAGAGCAGTAAAACCTTCTGCCTTTTTTCCTTTCTTTTTAATTCTTTATTTTATCTTTTAGAAGGGACATGGACTGGGGTGAAAGTCCTTTTCAGAGCTGTGGGGCTGAGCATTCCCATTTTTATCAGCTCCGGCAGTGGTGCCCAGTGACACTCATTGTGCCTCGTTAGTGGAAGGCCATTAAAACTCGGGATCGATATTTTCTCGGGAGAGATAAGACCCATTCAATATTATTCCCCGAGGCAGGCAGAGAAATACCAAGAGCCATCCCCAGCCCAGAGCAGAAATGCTGAGGGAGCAGCTTCTCCTGCCAATGCCTGAGGAGGGGACAGGATGGGACATCCCCCAGCCCAGGAAGTGTGGAAGCTGAGCCAGGACCCAGCCCTCAGCATCCAGGTCCTCTGGAGAAGGGAGAAATTAAATTTGGGGAGGATGGGGGGAGAGGAGAATGTCTGGGGGGATTTGGTGGCTCTGTGGGGTTTGGCTTCCAGCCAGGACTCCTTGGCACAGGTACCACTGCTGCCTGCAAAGGGCATCAGGAGGGCAAAAATAAATGAATTAAAGTGTCCATTCCCAGCCCCTGTCTACTGGCTCTGGGATGCCAGAGGAAAGGGGCTGGTGGGTGTTCAGCCCATCTCCTCTCTGACTCTCAGAGAGCTCCCACCACCCTTCACTGTCTGGAACTGAGGTTCCAGTAGAGACCAGTTAGAAACAGGAGAGAAGTTTGTTTTTAGTGTTAGAGCTGCCAGAGGTATCAGCTTCTCTCTAAATATAAACCAGCAAACAGGAAATAACGATCTGCCCTAATTTAGTGCCTTTCATCTAAGGACTCAAAGCATCTGACAGCATCACTAAGAAATAAGGGAAGACTTTGCAACCTGCATGGAAATGCAGCCAGAGCATTGTGTGCAGCTTTTTGCTGAATGTTGCAGTGCAGCCCCTCACTTGCCAGCCCCGATTCCTTCCCAAATTTCCCCAGTTTGCCATCACTGGGAGTGGGACCTGGAGAGTCAGCCTGGGAATGAGTGATGTTCTTGCAGCTTGACACAGTGCACAGCTGGCTCAGAGCCACCAAGCGTGGAGGAGTGTTTATTTAATGAATTAATTGAATTAATTAATTTTCAGGAGAGTGCTGAGAAAAAATAATAGGGAGCTCCAGCAGCTCTGCCAGCTGTCTGGCTGTGTGCAGCAGTGGGAGCAGGGCAGGGTCTGTACATGGAACAGGGAGCACAGCAGGCCTGGACAGTGCTGGGACAGATGGGAATCACAGAACCATGGGATGGTTTGGGTTGGAAGGGACCTTTAAAGCTTATCTCATTTCAACCTCTGCCATGGGCAGAAGACCTCCCACTATCCCAGGTTGCTCCAAACCTTGTCTAACCTGGCCTTGAGCACTCCCAGGAATGGGGCAGCCACAAATTCTCTGGGCAACCTGTGCCAGGGCTTCCCCATCCTCGCTATACATAATTTTTTCCTTATAGTCAATCTGAAATTACCCTGTTTTAGTTTAAGAGTATCACCCCTTGTCTTATCACGACAGCCCCTGCTAAAAAGTCTGTCCCCATCTTCCTTATCAGCTCCCTTCAGGCCCTGGAAGGAGCTCTGAGATCTCCCTGGAGCCTTCTCTTCTCCAGGTGAGCACCCTCAGTTCTCCCAGCCTGGATCCAGGTCTCAGAGCATCTCTGTGGTCTCCTCTGGACCCACAGGAATCCCCCCCCACATCCTTCTCCTACAGAAGCTGTAGGTGGGAAGATCCTGGTCTGTACTTCCAGCAACACTTTCCTCAGGGAAGGGCACCCCTGGCTGCCCTGGCCACTGCACAGGGCCTGGGCACTGGAACTGCTGCTTCTCCCTTTCCTGGCATCCCAATCCTGCACCTTTGCTGCCCACTGAGCCCCGGGTGTGGTTTGCCCCATGTCCCTTGCTCTCACCAAGTCTGGCACACCAGGATTTCCTTGCATGGTTTGTCCTGGAAACAGAGGAGGATGTTCCACCAGATTTACCTGCAAGGTTCCTCAGCCACCAGACCCTCAGGACATCAGCAAGAAGATGTTCCTTGGCTAATGCTGTCCCCAGGCTCTTGTGACATTTCCCACCCCTCTGCAAAAGCTCGTTCAGGTTTGGCACTGAGGTCTGAGCCCTCTTGGTTCCTGTCCCCACCCTTTGCCATCTCTGCATCTGGGTCAGACAGTGGCCGTGGCTGGGTGCTAAAGTGGAGCCCTTTTGGCTGTCACCAGCAGTGCCAGTGGCACCACAATCTCTGTGTCACCACACAGCAGTGACAGTCCTCTGCCCGTCCAGGTGTGGCCAGGCCGGGACTGGGCTTGGGAGCAAAAAGTTCATGAAAGGAAAGTGGGAGGCAACAGATTTCTGCACTTAATTAACTCACCAAATTAGTCCCAATTAGGAGCTGTAATTGGGGTTATAATGGTTAATCATCCTTCCCCCCAGGCCACAGCTGCACTCTCTTAACTGCATTTTAAAGGGCAGGACACCCATGACACCAGAGCTGCCACCCGGGAATCCCCTGGGGGCAGGGGATTGGGTCTGGGCCCCTCGACCTGCTGCTCCCCCGGGTGGGAGACAGGTCTGTGTGACCCAGTGACCCCCTGACTGCATTTCATCATCACCACTTTTCCAAGAATGCTGCGAATTCGGCTGCTCGTGCTCCTGTTTGAGCAGGTTCCTACCAGAAAACCAAAGTGCAGGGACATTTCAGGGACTTCCCCAGTGTTGCTTTGTGTGCTGCAAAGGGCCTGACTGAAAACATCTGCTTGTCCTTCTTTTCCTGGGCACATTAACCAAGCAGTGCCAGGTGGCCTCAGCAGGGATATGGAGCAGCCCTTTCCTCCTGCTTTGATCTGGATCACAGGAGGGGCTCTGGACCCCTCAGATCCCAGGGGCAGCTCAGGATTGTGTCCGGCCCTGCCTCCAAACCCTCCTTGCTTCACTCCTGCTCCCTAAATCCCAGCCAGCAAAACCCCTGAACCTCCTCCCTGCACCCCCTCTCCTGCTCGTGAAGCTCCTGTGGGAGCATCCCAGCACACCTTTGCTGTTCCCTTGGGGAATCTGCTTCCACAGCCATGGGATGCAAAATCCCTACACCTGCCTGACTCCTCCCTGGGCACTGGAAAAGATGCTGCCAATGCTCTATTGAAAATTGGCCAGGAGGCTGAAAGATGAGCTCCTGGAGAGGCTTCTCCCCAAAGGCTGGCTCCCAGCATCGCCACAAGGGAATCTTGGATGCCCCGTGTCCTGAATGCATCAAAGCAGTCAGGCAAAGCTCCATTAAATACCCCAGAAAGGACGAATTCACTGACAAAATCACACTGCCAATATTCAGCAGCACAGAGAATAGAGGATTATGCTCCTCACATTTGGCTCAGCATCATCCAAAGCTGCAGAGAATTGTGCACCACGGATCCTGGGGCTATCTTCCTTGGAAGCCTGTTCTGCTGCAGAGGAAGGGCAATGCTCCTTCTCTTCCTCTTCCACCTCCTCCTCCTCCTCCTCCTCCTCCTCCTCCTCTGGCCACCCCAGCACAGGCAGAGCCTTCTCACCTGCCCACCCCCAGCTCCTCCATCGCCCACCAGGGGCTCAGTCAGTTTTGTAGCTGCTATTTTGGCTGGGTGTTTTTGTTGTAAGTGTTGTTGTACAGGAAAAATAAAAACTCGGGGCCCCTGGTGGTATTTTTAGTCCCGTATTAGCGACTTGCTCAAAAGCCTCAGCAGGACTGTAAAATAAAATTAATCTGCATCTGCCGTGCGTCACTTTTACAAAGCTTGTCTCCTTCTGCTACCGAGGGGATGGTTTGCAGCCCTCGGCTTGGGAGAGTGCCAAGTACCTGCCAGGCAGCCCCAGAACAGCAGACAGCAGTGGGGAACCAGCAGGGATGGGGGTGAGGGGTGGGCAGAGGGAAGGAAATTGGATTCTCACGGAGTTTGCAGGAAGGTTGTGCCTCATCCGCTGCTCGGGTACCCGACAGGCGCTGTCCGTGCAGGTGGGGTGAGCTGCACTGGTTGTACTGGTTTGCTGGCAGGGCAGAGCTGCTGGGGGAAACTGAGGGATCTGCTGGGGTGCTCTGGGAGCCCCTGGCAGAGCCCCACCACCCTGGATAGGGAGCAAGAAGAGTTATTGCCATGGAGACTGATGAGCCAGTTGGAAACTGTCTGCCATGGAAACCAGTTTGGGAGTTTGTGGGGGCATCCCACTGGTCACGGGTGCTGGGGATGGTGATCCATGCAGCATGGGATGGCTGGGATGGTCTGATGCTTCAGCTGAGCCCCACTGCACCCCCCACATGGGTTATCAGGGGCCAGACCGGGGTAACAAATCCCCAGACTGGGGAACAGAGCAGCCCAAACTGGAGTAATGTGGTGGGGACAGAGCCGCTGGGTATTTCTGGGCTCTCAGCCACACAACCTGCCAGCAGCCAGGCCTGGGAATTGCACAGGAACACTAAAGCAACCGAGGGTGGAATTGCAGCACCAGGCACCTCCCGAGAAGAGGCTGGGAGGGAGGAGCAGGGCTGGGATGAGGGTTGGTGGGAGCAGCAGGAGGGATTGGGGGATGCTCCTGGCTTGGCAGCACTGAGGTGATGGGCACAGCATTGAACTGCTCTCCCTCACCACCCAAAACCAGCAAAGCATCTCCTGTTTGGGCTTTGTGTTTGTTTCACTTCCTGAAATAGGACTTAGGGAAAACAGGAGAGGCCACGACACCCCCGGGCTGAGTCTGCTTTTCGAGAGGGAGGTGTCCTCAGTGGGGACCGAGGTGGCTTTTGTCACCCTTCCCACGGGCCATGCTCCCTGTGCCACACACTTTCAAACACTCCAGGATGCCTCTGGTCCTTCCAGCTTTGCTCCTGACACAGCCCTGGCTGGCACATGTGGGGTGCTGGGCTCTGAGGGTCACCTGCCCAATGCCCCCAGCACAGGAGAAGCAGCTCTGTGCCCTTCCCTTCCTTTTTCCCTGCATCCAGCAGCACCTCCCTACCAGCAGCTGGCAGAGGGATCCTCCATGTGCAGGTTTGAGCACCTCCCCAGGGCTGGTGGTTCTCCAGCCTGTCCACTCCCCCATTCCACAAGCATGGGAACACTCTCTGGCATTTCCAGCCCTTTATTTTCTGCTGTGACCCTGCCTGGTCAGACACAGCACTGGCTGTGTCCCCTTGCTCTGGGGTGGGGGAATTGCCCCACATCAGGGCACCCTCCCTCCCCAGATATGCCCTGCAGGGCCAGCAGATGTTCTGGCTGCAAATCCCAAGGCTATCACCCCTTGGGATGGGATGAATGATGGCAAAGGGATGGGAGCTTATGAGACCTAGGGGAGGAGAGGAGGTTTCCTCACAGCTGTGGTACTAAAAGCACCTTTCTGCCCTTGTTCCCTATTCCTGGGGGTCTGGACACAGTAGGATGGGGCCAGCCTGGCTTCCAGAGAGCCCATTCCGTGGCGCAGGAAGGGTGGGAGCACCTGGAGTCTATGAAGTGTTGTTAGAGGTGAGATTTGGGCTGTGCTGCTGCAGGTGGGGGGCTCTGGGGTGACCCTGGCTGCAGGAGCAGGGATGGTTGTGCGGCCTGAGGCTCCTCTGGGAGTGGATGTCCCCACCCCTGTGCCCTGAGGGGAGGGTTGGGGGGTGTTGATAGCCACAAGGTGATGGTTTGGGGGCTCTCTCCTCAGGGAGGCAGCCTGAGTCTCAGCAGCCAGGCTGGGCTGGCTTGTGGCCCAGACCCCCAGCTTTTGGGGGTAGATTGAGGGGCTGTGCCCCCCCCAGTGCTGGGCTGGTGCCCAAGAGCTCAGCTTGCCCTTGCTGGGGCTGAACACAGCTCTCATGTTCACTGTAACCTCAGGATGCCCTTTAATTTTTAATGCTTCAATAAAACAATAATTACAAACACTGGAATTGGTGTTTTTAAAGCAGAAAGTATTAACTTCCCAGGGTTTAATTATTCAACAGAAATTAAGGAAAGTGGGGCTGGATCCTGCTGGCTCTCTTGGCTTTTCCTGGTCCCCATCTGTTTTGCAAGGAGGAGGGCTGGGGGCAGGATGGAGCCCATCTCTGGTGTGTCAGGGCTCCCCAGTGCCTTAAAAATCCAGGGCAGAGGTGTAGGGGGGCACCAGTGGGCTGGATCAGATCAGGGTGAGGAGAGCTCTGGGATCCCCCCCTAAATGGCTCCTTCTCTATTCCCTGCAGGATTTCCAGCCAAGGCAGGGCAGGATCACAACTCTCTGGGAGGTTGTGACTGCTGGGATCTGAATTGATGCCACTGGGGTCAGTGCATTAACCCCAGTGGGGCTCCCGGGGCAGGTGGCACCTCAGGAGGTGACATCATCACCCAGTGGCTGCCCCTTGTGACCCCCATCCAGTGCCTGCACCCATGCCCTGACCAGGAGGGGACTCAGGAGCTCCCAGTCTTTGTTTTCCGGAGTTTTCTGCAGCCTGGGTTTTGCTCTGAGTTCCCTGGGAAGGTTTCAGGCTTGCTTTTAATTACTCTGCTCCAGCATGGTGTAGTTTAAAGCACCTGTGATGGGGAAATGTCTGTGGAGACCAGGAGAGCTCCCGGGGATGCTGGAATACAGCAAAGCAGCTGGAACTTTGGCAGAGCTGGTGGATTTGGGCTGGCTGATTTTGGACCCCCATCCACCCTGCATGGGGCAGCAGTGGGGTTGGGAAAGCCTCGGTGGAGGAAGGCAAGGGATGGGGAAACAGGGAGAAAAAATTCCCTGTGAGCAGTGGTGGGGATTTGGGGGGTCCTTGTGCTGGGACGGGACCTGTTGGGGTTTTCCAGTTTCTTGCACCCACATCTCACCCCTCAGCCCTTTTCCCACATCCACAAAGCCCTTTTTCTGTGTAAGACACCTTCTGTATTATTCCATCCTAAGGCACGTATCCACACGGTGATGGACTTCAGGAGCTGGATGATGATCTAGGGAACCATGTCTGCTGGAAAAGCAAGTTGTGCTTGTTAACATTAATAGTTAACTGTAATAACTTCATTGGTAAGCAAACCTGTCTGCAGTGAGCTGGTGAGAACACAGTGAGGGCTCCTCCTGAGCTGGGAACGGCTTTGTCAGCGCTGGGGGATGAGTTGGAGTGAGAGTGAGTGGGGTGGGGATGATGGCTCTGCTGATGAGGTGCTGGGGATGGGGAAGAAAAGTGGGCTCATTTGCAAGGGAAATGAAATTATCACCTGCTCTGTCTGCTGTCCTCACAGCGCAGAGCCTGATGAGCTTTGTGGGGAGAGAGCTGGAGGTGGTGGCCATGAGAACACCCTGGGCTGGGGGCCTTCACTGCGGGAGCAGGGCCTCACACAGATGGGGCAGCTGCAGCCCCCCGAGGGGTCTGGGGTGATCCCCTGCCCACCCTGAGGGGTCTGGAGTGACCCACTGCCCATGGGGTGGCCTTGTTGTCCCCTTTGCCACGCCCTGCTCGGAGCCTCACCTTGCTCTGCTCAGTCTGTATTTAGGGGAGGTCACAGCAGTGATGGGGGCCAGCCACTCCTGGAAGAGGGGTGGTGGCTAAGGGGAGGAGGTGCTGCTGACCCAGGTGGGCTCTCCACTGCAGCAGTGAATCCTGGTGATGCCCAGGTCACACAGATTCATGTCCCCAGGTGGGTCTCATCACATGGGATGGTGGCTTTGGCATGTGCTGGGAATGTGGGGAGCTTCTGCCCGTAGTGGGGCAGCAGGACCTTCCCTTGGGGCACAGGGCAGTGCCTCCTGCTAGGGACAGGGTGTAACCAGCTTCCTCCCCAAGCTGGGGGTGCTGCTCCTCCATAATGCAAATATTTTCTCGTTCTCATCCCATAAAGAGGCCATCAGTGGTTCCCAGATGGGAACACAACTCCCTGGCCTGGAAAGAGAAGGGAATTGGGCTTAAAGGAGGAGCAGGGGAGAGGGAAGGGGTGATTTTAACTGTCTCACTTGATGAGTTGTGGCAGTGCTGGCCGGGTGAGAGACCTGGCTGCTCCCCGATGGCTCCACAGAGAGAGTTCACAGCTCTGTCACCAATCATTTGGGGCATTTTATTCGGGTCTAATTTTGATTTAACTTCAGTAGATTATAAAGAACTAAAAGTCATTCCAAGGCACTTCATTCAGAGGGGAAAAAAAAAAAAAAGAAAAGGCAAAATGGGGTAGTTTGATGTTGTCAGAATGATTTTCCTCTCCTTCAAAATAATCTCACAAAACTGACACAGATTTTTACAAGGCACTCCAACTTTCAAAGATCTGCCTGCCTGTGCAGGAGATGGATCTGTGAAATATATTTTTTTTTCTTTCCCCATCAGTAATTTCACAGAACCTGTGCCTTTCCCCATTCCTGTGGGATCCGTAAGGCACGATGCTTTGTGGGAAACATGATCCAGCCTCGTGGCTCATCCCAGAGCTGAAAGCTGCTGTGATGCTCCCAGGAATGAGGTGAGATGCTCTGGGGAGAGGCTGCGGAGTGTCCTCATGTGTGGGAAGAATGGAAAACCCCAGGTCACAGCCGGGTGTGACAGCAATGCTCTGCCCCAGCTGCCCTGTGGAAGAGCCTGCCCTTGGTTTTAGGGAAGCTCAGGCTGACTCAGGCGCGGGTGGAGCTGAGCAGAGGATGAGCAATAATTGGTGATCTTGTGCCCTGAAGCTGCCTGGAGTAGCAGGGAGGGCTGTGAGCTTCCATTTGGGAGAGGCTGGTTAGCAGGCTGATGGAGAGGCCGGGTTAATTGCTGCTTCCCTGCTTATTCAGTTGATTGGTTGGGTGCTGGACAAGGAGGAGAAGGCAGCCCCGGGCCGAGTATCCAGAGAACAAGCGGGGCTGGCTGGCTCTGCTGCCCGCTGCCTTGGCTCGCCACAGCTGTGCCAGTTTCCATGAGTTAGTGATGATTGTGAGTGGACCTGGCTGGTCATCCCGGGGTCCTGCAGCTGTGGGGGCTGGGTGGAGGAGGGGAGAGCCGAGGGAGCTCCCAGCTGAACAGCCCAGCTCAGCCCGGGGCCGTGAACCTGTGGGTGCAGTGTGGCAAGAAGCACGGCTGTGGGGAGGTGTAAGGGGCATGCTGAAGGCTTGGGGGCATGTCCCAGGCTGCCCTGTGCCCCACTCCCCCACCTGGGCTGTGTCCTGCTCACACGGATCCAAGCACTGCGTTCCCTAATGGAGATGGAGCCCAGGAGCACCAAGGGGACTTCTGACAATGACATGGAGGGACGGGACAGCAGGGAATGGCTTCACTTACAGAAGGCAGGATTAGATGGGATATTGGAAAGGAATTGTTCCCTGTGAGGGAGGGGAGGTCCTGGCACAGGGTGTCCAGAGAAGCTCTGGCTGCCCCATCCCTGGAAGTGTCCAAGGCCAGGCTGGATGGGGCAGCCTGGGATACTGGAAGGTGTCCCTGCCCATGGCAGGGGGTGGAATGAGATGAGCCTGAGGCTCCCTTCCAACCCAAACCACTCTGTGATTCTCTGACAGGATTCTGCCTTTAGCAGATGCATGGATGTTTCCAAAGGAGATAGCTGTAGGCAGGTGCAAAGTAGGCAGCTACCTTCCAAAAATGGGGAAGTGGAGAGAGAGAGAGGAAGATAAAGAGGGGCCAGATGAAAGCAGGGACTGTGCCAAAATGCCTTCTATTTATGATTGCACAAGGTCAACAATAATCCCCACAGCTACGAGCACATAAAAATTGATTCTTTCCTGAAGAGATTGATGGATTCATGGTCAGGACATATTCTCTGATCCTGCTGCCCTCGACACAGCTGGAATTTATGGAGATAGTGTGTGTTCCTCTGTAGAGGCCTAAACAGCTTCTCAAAAAGCAACCACTTTCAGTTCTGACCTGGGGTCCTGGGAAGTTGCTGTAAATAAGGGAAATGCCTCTTCCAGCTGCTGGGCTGTGTACCCACAGGTGAGCATCTGCCTCCTGAGGGTCGAGGCTCTTCATCCTGCCCCAAACCCCAGCCTGAGGTGAGCGTGGTGATGCTCACCTCACATACTCCTCTGCAACTGCCCAAAATCTTTTATGCTCCTGCACAAAACCTCTGCACCTCGGAGAGGTGACGTTCACGGGGGTCACATCCCACCAAGGCCAGCAGAAAGCTGTGTGATGCAGACCCCGTGAGGCTGAAGGCTCTTTCGGTCTCTCCCAGTGCTGCTGTGGGAGGGAAGAAGGGCTGAGCATTTCCAAAGCCTCCATCTCCTTCCCCAGCTCTTCCCAAGCTCATCTTGCCGCTCTGATGCCAGCAGGAAATCTCCTTCACTCCTTTATTTTAAAAATACTCAGCTTTAAAAGCTGTGGTGTTTGAAACCACTTTGTTTCCCACAAGTGGCAGGAAGCTACCAAACAAAGCCCATTTATTTTTTCACAGCCTCACCCCTGCAGCTATTAAATCCTCGGCACTCCTGAATTCCTGGGAAGTTTGCTGGGTAGTGCCCGGGCCTGCGAGCAAAGAGCACATGCTGTAATATCCCTGTGAGTCGTTTGTGCCCTGCATCCCCCATCTGCTGAACAAGCAGCTTTAGGTGTACTCAGAAGGCCTTTCTGCCAGTGCCCCTGCACAGATTTGATGCAGAGAGTGTGTTACATAAAGCACACAATCCCTCCTGCCACACAAAGGGATCCCGGGCGCTGGGGGTTCGGGAGGTGGGGGAGGGATGGGCTGGTGAGGATGTGCAAAGAGAATCGATGCCAGGCCTTTTAACAACCACGCAGGTATTGAACAAAGCTATTTAAGGGCTTTTCAGGCAGCAGTGGGCTCCCTCTGTGTGATGTGATGGGGTTTGTTGAGCTGGGAATAGGGACCCGTGGAAGTGCTGGCTGCCATGCTCAGAGCCTGTTTGGTGTTTGTCCTCGCCGTGCCCAGGGTGGCTCTCCAAACTGCAGTGTGAGCTTGGGTTGTGGCACTGGTGGAGCTGCTCTGGTCTGGGCTGTGGTCCTGCACTCCCTCCCCTACCGAGGGCTCTGCCAAGGAGGATCCTGGTGGGATTCCTTCGCCTCTGGTGTCCGTGCTGCCTCCAGCCATCCCCTCGTGTTGCTGCAGAGAGAGCACCCCAGCGTGATGGTGAAAGGACAGGGAAGGCAGGAAACAGGGAGAGGAGCCCCCAAGGTCAGCTGGAAAGCAGCTCGGAGCCAGGAGAGGTGAAAAATGAAGTAGCCTGAGCAGGGCCAGGACCGTCACGCTCAGAAATCTCTCTTGGTTTGACAGTGGTGCCGCTCACCCGCCTGCTCGGTGTGGGCTCCTGGCTCTGCTCACCCGGGGCTCAATGTGTGGCTGGGACCATCCCCATGATGCCTCCCCCAAAGCTGCTCTGGAACAAGGATCCCTTCCCGTGCCCAAGGACCCTCCAAATCTGCCCTCAGGTGGGGGGAAGGCAGGCAGCTGACTTGATCTCCTCTTTGACCCAAGTTCCAGCCTCCTTGGAGTAGGGCTGAGCTTCCTCTGTGAGGCCATGCACACAAACACTTCCTTGGGGGCTGTTGCCTTTCCCAGGCTTTCCTGGCTGGAAAATGCTGCTGTGGGGTTTGCTGCTGCCTCCCTCCCTCCCTCCCTCCCTCCTTGCAGAACATCCTCACAGAGGGATCACCTCCTCCACACATCGGGATGCCCTTTGGCTCCATGCTTTTGGGGCCTGCTGGGAGGCACAAGCCAGGATTACAAAGCAGCAGCAAGAGGGAATGCCAGGGAGCCCCGGGCAGCCTTGGGTTTTAAAATGCCATGTTTTCTCATCCCCTGGTATCCCCCTGCTCAGAACAAACCCTTCTGCTGCTGAGCAGCAATCTCACACAAATCCTTTGGTATAAAGCTGCTTCCCAGAGGGGGTTTAACAAACACTGGCTGGAGTCTGGTGACGCCTGCTCTCACTCCCAGTGCATCCCAGCACCAAAGAACCCTGTATTTTCATCTGCCCTTAGGAAGCAGCTCTGGCAGGGGTGAGCAGAGGCTCACTGCTCCCTGCCAGGCTGGCAAAGGGGCTCTTGCTCCCATTTATCATCCTCCTCCTCCTTCCTACGAGCAAGTAAACAGAGAAACTCTTCTGCCCTTCACCTCCAGCCCCAGCTCCCCGGGCTCTGGCTGCCAGATGGCAGCGAGCAGAGGCTTTCCTGCCCCTCTCTGTGCCAGCGTGTCCCGGCCACGCGGCCGCCAGCGGAGGGGAAGCTTTTCCCAAGCCTCTCTCCAGTGCTTTGCACCATCTGCACCACGAGCCCAGGGGCTGGGCCAGTTGCTCAAGGCTCTGCCTGAATAAGCAGCGTCCTTCCTAAGTGTAAAATTGGAAGCAAAGGGGAGCTGGATCAGAGGCAACAGGGGTGTGTGAACGTGCATGCAGCCAGGGCTCATCTCCAGAGGACTGCCTCTCTTCTCCATCTTCTTTTGCTTTTTCCAGTGTCTTTTGATGGGTGTTAAAAGCAGCTTGGCTTCAGAAGATGCTGCACGTAGATTTATAGGTGCTGTAAGTTACCTGCTGCAGGAGCCCTAGCATGGATGTTTGCTGCCCACAAAAGCTGTTTTTACTCATTTTCCTGGAGGCTGTTGCAGCTTCACAGGATTTTGATGGACCGGGGAAAGCTCAGCCTGGGCGGGATTGACCAGGGAAAGCTCAGCAGCTGGGAATCCTTGCGGGATGGCTGCTGGTCCCAACGTCACTGCCCTCAGAAGGAAGGGGACACAGGGGGTTCTGCCCATCACCTTCCCCTCAGGGCTGAGCCCACAGCCATGGCTAGCTGTGGGGATGTTCCCATGTGCTGCCACCCTGAGCCACATGAGGACATCAGGTCAGGACCACCCAGAGCAGAGAAATCTGTAGCCCCCCTCTGGCTTATTTCCAGAAGGAAATAATCCATTTTGCACCATGTGCTAAAATTTGATTCATTTTTGAACAGCTTTTTTCAAACTGGAGAACGGGGGAAAGCATGCTGAGCTTTCCCAGAGCAGAGGGTGCTCAGGAAATGCTCTGTGTAATGTGGTGGAAGCTGAGAGCTGCCCTCCCTGGAGCTCAGCTCGTGCTCTGTGAGCAGCAGAGGGACAGCCCCTGTGCTGCAGAGAGGATGGGGAGCCCTTCCCTGCTGTTTTCCCAGTTTTAAATGAAAGCTGGGATGCCGCAGGAGACAGTGATGGTGCCTGTGGCAGTGTGCAAAGTGCTGGTTTGGCAGCTCCCACAGGATCCCCAGCTTGAGGGCTGGGACCCATCACAGGAGGAAAAACAAAATCATGTCTGTGTCAAAAGCAAGAACTGAATCTGCTCCACTGATTTCCCAGGTGGGATCTCTGCCAATGTTTAAAAAGGATAAATGAGATGACCTGGATAATTACAGGCCTGTCAGCTCCACTTCGATCCTGGGCAAACTGATGGAGTGGGTGATGTGGGAACTGATTAATAAAGAATTAAAAGAGAATAACATCAGTAAATGAAAGGAAAGGCCTCAGTGTCTATCAACAGGTTGAAGGCAGTAGGATTTGCAGAAGCAGCTTTTGGGGGCAGAGCTGCCTGCTTTGGAGAGAGTGGGTTTGTGTGAGGTGTTTCACTTGGAGCACAAACAGTGGACACCGGAGTGACCAGCCCAGCAGAGCCACAGCTGGATGTCACCATGGGCTGCCAAGTCCCTGGGCCTATATCTCCATCCCATCACAGCTTCAGCCTGTGCCCTCTGGGCTAGCTGAGCTAATTCCAGCATTGCCACGTCCTCCTGGCCATGTGTGGACACGGCAGAGCTGCTGGAAGGTGAGCAGGGGACAGAAACCACCAGGAAAACGTGTTCCTGCCCTGCTTGTTCCAGCACTGTGCATCCTCCTGTGTTGCTGTGGCCTCCTGGCAGCCGGGAAGGGATGTCAGCATCCATGCAGGATCCATCCCAGTGCTGGCTGCAGTGCTTGCCTCCTTTTCCAGTTGCCATAGGAACAGACGAAGGCCTTTAGAGCATCGCAGTGGGGTGCGTGTCTAGGTCATGCTGTGGAGCAGGCAACCATTTTATAGTGATAATAAATTCAGGGAATTGGGAATTTGGCCGAAGTAGCACACAAGGAAAGGACTTGAAAAGGCAGAATGGAGATAAATGAATGAAAATAATTTTATGACGAATGGCCACGCGTTGTGCTAGACCTGACTGAAATCCTTCTCTGGAGTTCAGGCGAGAGGAGCCAGGAACACAGATTGTAAGGAATTATTTGTCCCTGTAGCCTAAAGATAGAAAGGAAAAGGCAGCACCTGAAAGTGTTTAGGGACTATTGGATTTCAAGCCCCTTCAGTCCCTGCACTTTCTGGCTGTGAATTACTGCTGGCCAAAGATTTACCATCCCTCCATTTGCATGACAGGAACCAGAGAGGCTCCAAATCATCAGAGACGGGAGCTAGGCAAGCAGAGACAACCCTGTGAAGGTCATCAAGAATCTGCTGGAAGTGTCTGCACAGGGGGATGGGGGCAGATGGCCTGGGTGAGCTCTGCAGGTCCCTGAAGGTCTCCCCAAGCAGTGCAGGGCTGGGGGGTCTGGGATGTCCCCTGGGATCTTGGGGAGCTCCTGGGTCAGCTGTTGCTGGGAGCAGGTTGGATTCTGGAGCTCTCACCCACGTGCTCTTACTTGGCTGATGTTCAGGATGTTCTGCATTGTGGTGTGGAGCTGCTCTCCTGCTCCAGCCTGGGACACTGTGTGGGTGCTTCCCACCACCTTGGCAAATTCTCTCCCTTTCATGCCAGACCCATGTGCTGTGCAACATCTTCCTGGCTTTTTTCCCCCTGCCTGGTGAGGCAGAAGAAAAACTCTCTGCCAAAATATTCTTTGCTGACAGAGCCAAACCCATCCGTGTTAACAGCAGCTTTAAAACACCCAGTTTCTACTGCAAGAGTGTGGCAGCAGGAGAACACGTGGGCAGTGGGTGTGGGAGGGGGTGGCAGGTCACTGACCCATGGCAGCAGTGCCCTCGCACGCCCAAAGGAGTTGGGGGGCTGAAAATGGGTGGAATCAGGCATGTCAGGCAATCTTTGTGTTCTCCCAGCCCTTGGAGCTGTAGGTAAACGCAGAGCCCCTGTCTGCCCCATCCTGGCACTGCTGGCATGGCACAGTGAGCTCTGGGAAGCCCATGCAGATGTCCCCCTCCCCAAAACCCTCTGCATCCTTCCCCTAATTGAGCTGAGGTTTGAAACTCGTTTTACGTCACCGTGTCCTGTTGGCTTCGAGCAGCAGAATTTCTCACGCTGATTTAATCACCTTGTTATGTCAAACAAGTTTCAGCTGTTTTGGGGATGGCTAAAGGGTGCCAATTTGTACCTCCTGGCAGCACAAGGCCCGTGCTTTGCCTTAGCACTTGTTCTTGGCAAGACAAAGAAAGCCTTGAGCTGGTGCCTCGGACGGCAAACAAGGCTCATGTGGGACCTGGGACATCTGGTGCCGGTGCTGCTGCTTTCAGCTGATGCCCAGTTTGGTTTAACAAGGCGATGGGAAGAACTTGGAAGTGACTGAGCTGGGGTGTGGCCAGAGCCCAAGTTAGGCAGGCACCAAAAGCTGCTGCAGCTCCTCGAGCAGAGACCTGGCTGTGGGCTCTGCTCCCTCCTGGGGAGGTGCAAAGGGGCCTCTGACCCCTCCCAGACACCAAATCTCTGCTTGGAATTTGGTCTGACACCAAATTCCAGTAGAAGGAACTAGACTCTCCTCATGCTTCCATTATCCCATCCACAGCCCTGGCTACTGGGCACCTTTCCCTGTGCTGGCTGGAGGCATCTCCTCACTTTCCTGAGGGCAGGAGGATGATGAGGAGAATGGATGAAGCTCAAGTGCTCAGGTCACCTTTTGGAACCATGGCAAGGGACAGACAGAGGGGACAGGGCAGGCACAGCTCGGTGTGGTCCCACTGCAGGCACCTGGCTTCAGATGGGGGCTGGAGATTGGCCCTGCCTCCCCTGGGGAGGCCCTGGGGGTCAGCACAGAGCCTGGGGCACACGGTGACTGCTGTGGGCATGGGTGGCCCTGTCTCTCGGCTGTCCCCAAGCAGGGAGGGTCTGGAGCGGTCCTGTGCCGGCCATGGAACCATTAAGGTTGGAAGAGACCTCTAGGAGCCTCATGTCCCAAAGTTAACCCAGCAGATGCTCAGCTCCTGGAGCCAGCCTGGTGTTGGAATGTGGGTGCCTCTCCCAGAGGAGACGGTGACGTTTTTAGGATTTCTCTCTCTGGCCCGGGTGACTTGCTCAGAGGCTTCCTCTCCCCCATGCCCAGCATCTGCCAAAGCCCTGTTTGGATGCAGCAGTCGATGCCAGGACAGGAGGCTGTGCCACATGTGGGTGGGGGAGCTGCAGCGTCCCCACTTCTCAAGTGGATGTGGCCAGGGAGGCCCTGGGGCCTCTCAGCTGGCTGACGATGGCAGATGCCCCTCTGAATCCTCCTGCCTCTTCCCAGCAGGTGCTGGGAGCTATTCACAACCAAACAAAAACATAGGGCACCCCACATTGCTCTCACCCTTTCCTTGGAACAGCAGTAGGGAAGGGGAATGTTTGCTCTATTTTGGGATCTCTGTGCTCCGGAAAGCTTCTCCAACTGCACAGAAGTGTCTGCCGCTATTTTGAGGTCCCTTTCCTTCCCTGCCATCCCCAGAGGCTCCTCGCTGAGCAGTGGAATAGAAAACAACACATTATTGCTACATTTTGCTGAGCTTCTCTGTTTCATGTGCAAGAAAGATGCTCTGGCTTGCTGAGGAGCAGGGTGTGCTCTGGAAGCGAGTCAAAGCCAGAGATGCCAGGAAGGAATTGGAATATTTCCTGAGTGTCTTTCCAGGATGCTGCCATAGCCAGTGGGGAAGTGCCCCACCATGACCCTGCATGCCCTCTGGGCTGCCCCAGGGCCTGCTAAAATCCAAAATTCCTTCTTCAGACTTCACTCCATCCACTCCAAAGGGACTCCTCTTCCTCAAGAGCGGTGGGGAGGACCTGGGAGCCTGGAATGGAGGGATGTGAAGCCTTCATTGCTTCACAGTTGTGGGATACCCCCAGGTGGTGGCAAATCCAGGTGCCAGAGGGTCTTGGCATGAGTGATTCTGTGGGACTTTGGGATCCTGCATCCCTGGACTCCTCACAGCATCTTACCAGCGATGGCAGCAGGAAGGTGGATCCATCTCCAGTCCAGGAGGGATGGATTTCCAGCTGGGACACTACCATGGGGCTGGAACACAACTGCTGCCCCTTCTGGCCTCATCCTGCTTGTTGGATGCCTACCTACTTGGGAGAATCCCTATTAACATCTTCCTACAAAACTTGCATCTCCTACCCATAAAAAACTCTTGGGAAGGGATGGATTCGGTGGCTGCAGGGGGCCAGGGTCCCATCTCCCCGCTGCAGGGCTCCGCATCAGTGCCTGAACATCTCAGGATGTGCAGCAAAATGGAGCTGAAAAATGGAACGTGCTGCTTTTCTGTGCCCCTGGCTCCCCCCAAACCCCAGCTTTCTCTCCTTGACCCTGGGCTTCAGGAACAGCTGTGGGACAAATGCCTTTCCAAGCAAGTGGTGTTTGATGGAGCTGGGACTGGGGAGGATTGAGTGACCTGGGCAGCTTTTGGCTTTTGTCATTTGGGATTTTTAATCCATTCTAGGCACTTGTAATTTGGGTTTTTTAATCCATGAGGGTTCAGCACCATCCTGAAGTCCCCTGCCACTGTTCCACCACTTCCAGCTGCATCCCTCAGTGTGCCAGGGCTGTGTCTCACTCTTCCCAAGCTTTTCCTGGGGTGGAAGGAGTTGAAAGCTGAAAACTCAAGAGATTATTTCTTTCAGACACCTCTTTTAATGATGATTTGAATGAGCAAAGCAGAAAGCTTGGTTTAAATTACCAGCTTTTAATCTTGTTTCTCATTTGTGTGTTTTATTTATTCCCATAACTTGATTCTTTATTGGTAACCACCAACCTACAGCTTTGATTCTACTAAAACTCTTCTGTTTTGCTAAGCAGAAGAAAACACTTTGTATGTGGGAGGTTACTTAAGCAATTATGTAGCTTAATGTACATTTGCAGCAATTCTTCGTGTTTGCATTTTATTATGTTATAATATAGGGAATGATGCATTTCTTCTGTATGAGATGATTATTAAGTTTGGACTCACACAGTGTGCCATGGTCTATTTGGATGGAAATTGGTTTTCAATTTAAGATGCCCAAAAACCAGTATCAAAAATGGGGTTTATTAGTTAAATAAAACCATTTAAAATGTGCTAGCCACAGATGAAAAAATTAGCTTATCTGAGCGTGCATTTAAAGCTGATTTCCTAAACAAGATAAGCACTATCCACCAGGAGGGAGCTGAGTGCTTTGTTCCCACTTTTCATATTTGTTACGGGTTTAAAATTAATATAATACTTAGGATTTATTCACAGGCAGGAAAAGGCAAAGGAGCTTTGCTACTTTTCCTCATCCCAAATTCCTAGGGTTTGCAATGACTAAATTACTGGGAAATGTTAATACAGAAGGAATTTATTTTGCCTGCAGTTTTGGAGGGTAGGGATACTGAGAGGTGCTGGATCCACCCCTTCAGCCACTGAAATTTCCATGGTTTTAGAGCTTCTTTATAGAGCTGACAGCACCTGTGTGCTGCCTGATGTTTTTATACAAGCTACTTAAATTACAGGAGGGTACGTCTCAACAACAAACTCAATTTTTAAATAATAAAAAAAAAAGTGTATTTCAGGTAAAGAGAAACCACTCTGAAATTGGAAACAATCCAAAAATAAAGGTGGAGAGCTGTGGCAGAGCAGGCAGGGAGCACCTCAGCCCCGAGTCTTTCCAGGCACAGAGAATTATTATTATTTGCCTTGCCACAGCACTGAGTCCAGTCCATAACTTCTCCTTCTCCTCCCCGAGAAGGGGAATTTTTCCCCATTTGCAGGTCAGAGCCGACAGTAATTGCCCACTACTGTCTGCTCGGGGTTCTCACTGCAACAATCCCACACAAAATAAATGGCCGTGTGCTGTTATCAGCAGTTTTCTGCCCAGCAGATCCGGGGGGGTTTTGTTATCTCAAGGAAAAGAATTCCACGGATCACACATAAACAGGGACCGGGCTGCCCTAATAAAGATAATGGTTTATGTGCACCATGCCAATAAAACCCCCCCGGGGGGACGAGATCTCCTTTTTGGGGAGGCTGGAGCTGTTTCAGGGCACATCCTGTGGAGGCCGCTGCTGGAATGGCCTCTGGGAGAGGGGGAATTATTTGGCATTTCCAGGGATGCAGTTCCCGTGAGCTCAGGGATGCCAGAGGACCAGCCCCGGTCCCCATCGCAACCTGGGGATGTTTTGGGAGCTCCTCGTGGGCCTGGCTGCAGAGGCACCATCTGCCTCCAGCCCTGGGCATCGCTCCCGCTGCAAAAATTCAGTGGTGAGAAAAGGCAAAAGAAGGAAAACAGGAAAACAAGGCGCTTCTGTGATTCCAGTTCTCCAGTAACTGGCAGCAGTTTCATGTGTATATATCACTAATGCTGCTTTATGGGCTCCAGTCCTACTGGCATCATTTTTTTTTAAAAAATCCCTTTTCCAGAGTAATTGCTGTTTGTTTTGCCATTTCTCAGTGGACAATTACAGCTCAAAAACAAGAGTGCCTTTGAAGATGGCAAGCTTCGGGTGAGGCTTCATTAACACACTATTAATGCTCCATCGAAACTCACTTGAACTCCACCTGCCTGGGGCCTGGGACAGAAAAATCTGGCTTCGCAAAGCGAGGATTATTTGATCTATTTAAAATACTCACAGTATGGTCTCCTGGATACATCTCAACGTCAGCAGTTTGGGAGGCTGAAATATCTCCTGTAGGTTTGTGCTGTTACTTATCATTCAAAAAAAAAAAAATTCGTTGCAAAGAAAAATCCTCTCTCTTTTTCTTTTTTTTTTCCTGGAGAAGGGAAGCAGAGAGACAAATCTGAACCTGGTTTGTCTCAGGATGGGGTCCTTTACCTGGGATTAAAGTATTAAGAAGAACAGAACGATTTTGATTCAAACAAGCAGCTCCCCAGCCAAGAAGAGCTGGGGTCACCCCACCAAGCCTGCCAGGGACTTGATCCTTTTGGGAGTGCATTGGGAGAGTTTCCAAGGCCTCATGGTGCAGTGATGTCAGGAGTGAGAAGAGCTGTTAAAAATAAAAAAGAGAAAATCAGGAAGTTTCCTGCTTAGCTCATTTTTATAATTTTTACTGAAAGGATGCTCTGGTAAATCAGGGGTTTGTGGTGCTCACCACCCATCCGTCCATTCATCCATCTGAGGTTACTCTGGTGTTTCATCGCTCATCAGGAATGCTCTTCCTTAATTAATATTATCCATCATCCATGAATGAGGCTGTTTTCTGGGAGCTGGTGCTCAGGGCTGCTGCCAGAGCTGGGCCCTGCTCCTGACTCTGCTCCCAGCAGTGTTTGGGAAGGTTCCACCACCCCAAGCTCAGAGCTCAATAATCACTTCTATTAAAGATGCAAATATGTCTCTGGACTCATGTTCCAGGGCACAGAGATTTTCTAAAAGGGAAGGAAGGGCTTGCTTTCTGCTGTGCCGATGCCTTAGAGTTTTAGCTTTTCTATTTTTCAAATCCTGTACTGCATTGGTGCATAACTCTAAACTCCATATGGAGTGTTAGCTACTGTCTCCACATTTTGGTCACACAAAGCAATTCCTCTGGGCCTGGAACTCAAGGGCACCCTACAGCCTCAAGCTCTGAAAAGTATAAACAAGAGTGAATTGGGGGGAGGAGCAAACTGAGGGAATATGACTCCATTACCTGAAGCTGTAATTGGAGCATTAACCCCTGATATGTAAATGGACCAAACTTATTTCTGTCTGAAAAACTCATGACCCCCATCCACCTTGGGTGTAGCCTCTGTGAGGCTTTGCACTGCCCTGGGTGTATCTGTTGAAGGCCTTCAATAAATACCTACTTAATTCTCTTAATCTTGTCTATTCTCTGTTCTAGGTAGCCACTCCAAGGCATCATGCAAACAGGGAAGGTGGCCCTGAGCAGGGAGGTGTTTGCCCAAGGCGTTGGAGCTGGCACCCAGCACTGCATCCTGGAGACGGCTGCATCCATGGAGGTGCTGGGCTGGGATGTTTGTGTCAGCCCTCCAGGGGAGCTTGGGCATGATGGGACAGCAGCACCAGGGTTTAATTTGTGTGTAGGCAACAGATTTTGGCCACTTTCCTGTGATTTCCAACCCACTCCTATTGCAAAGTGGAGCCCTGGAGCCCACTGAGCATCGCTGGGAAGGGGATGGAAAAAGGGCAGGGAAAAGGGAGCTGCTGGAAACAGCTGCCATTAAGCCATTCTTTTAAACCTGGAGAAACTTCCTCCAGTCCACCTGAGGAGGCTTAAGAGACTCTGTGTAGCAGGGAGGCAAGCAGCCCTGGAATTACGCCCTGGAATTACGGCGCAGTAATTGCTCGGTACTTACAGTCCAGGTCTAGAAGATCTCCAAGTCATAACTCATTGGAAAGATATTGAGCTCTCATCACAAAGAGGAAATATGGTCTCTAAACAGGCAGCTAATGGTGTGCAATTTATCTGATGGCAAATCACCCACGTTCATTACTCTGCAGCACAGCCAGAAAGAGAAATACAAAATTAGCTGAAGGAGAGAGGGAAGGAGGGAAGGACACATTTCCTTCCAGTGTTCCTTCAAGGTGGCTCTTGGAATTAGGGTGGCAGCTCTTTGTACCCAGGGCTGTTGCCAGCACAACTTGGCCAGGAAATCCCACTTTATATGCATCTTCCTTCCCGGATTCAACAAAAGTGTTTTCTGTTATTATTTTCACACTATTCAGAGTTCTTACTGAGAAAAGCCTTAACACTCGTGCAGGAAAACCTCGGACTGGTGGAATTTTTATTGTTCTTGCTCATCTTTGCCAGCGCTGTGGCTCCAGGGGTGAACAAAGACCAGATACTCTTTAATGCCTTTCCAGCTCCTGAGCGTCACCGTGCCGAGGTTGGGAATGCCTTCCAGCTTCCTCTGCTTTACAGCTTCCTTCCTCTCCACTTCTTTTACTCTCTTCCAGCTATTTCTGGCAGAGGAAATGGCTTGCTGGCTGCACCAGGCTTTTCCTGAGGGGTGGGTAATGTTTTCCAAGCCTTGGTGTGGGTGCTTGGTGAAGGAACTGCTCTACAGGCGATGCTGGGTGAGGAACAGCCCAACTGGGCACCCCCAGAAAACAACCACAGTCTCTCCATCCCTCATCCTTGATGTAAAAATCCATCCCTGTGTGTCGCAGGAGCTGTGGTCTCCCTTTGCAGTCCCGAGTGGAGGTACCTGGATCAGACGGGGAGGAGGGGGAATGTGCAGGGTTTTTCAAAGCTTTTCAAAGTCAGCAATGCAGGACTGACAGAGCAGAGGCACTTCTCCTTCCTTCTGCCTCAGGGTGGTGCTTAGGGTGGGATCACGGAATTGTTAAGGTTGGAAAAGGTCTCTAAACCCACGGAGTCCAACCATTAACCCAGCACTGCCAGCTCACCACTAACCCATGTCCCTTAGCACCACAGCTGCACATTTTTTGAGCTCTGGTGGAGATGGGGGTTCCACCACAGCCCTGGGCAGCCTTTTCCAATGCCTGACCTCTCCATGAAGAAATTGTTCCTAGTACTGAAATAAACCTTTCCTGGTGCAACTTGGAACCTTTTCCTTTTGTCCTAGTGCTTGTTATGTGGGAGAAGAGACTGATCCCACTTGTCCACAATTTCCTCTCAGGGAGCACTTGGAGTTGAAATGTAGCAAAACTCACTGGCTGATCCTGAAAAATCCTCCTTTGTTCCCCGAGCTGCTGTGGAAAGCCCTGAAGGACTGACCCTTGCCCAACACTTGCCCAGGATCCATCCCCCAGCAGCAGCCCCTGGGATCCCTGAGAATTTGCAAGTCGCACACACTTAAAGGAAAAAAAAAAAAAAAAACCAAAGCTGATTTTAGTTTGCAGAGCAAGAACCTTCATCTATTAATTATCCTTCATTGTGCAGTTACGGAGGAAGGTTGGGAAAAAAGCTGTAGCACTTCTGCACTCTTAATTTGCCTCTTCAGATAATCAGAGGGACACAGTGACTTGGGGATGTTTGATTGAAGTTGCTGTGGATTTTGCCTCCTGTTTTTTGATGGCCAACAGGAAGTTATAAACCCCTGAAATAACCCTGATTTCTTGGGAGGGGATGCTTTGCTTCAAAGAATTCCTTCCATTTCCTCCCAGGGTGACTATGAGAATGATCTAGAAACAATGTGAAATCTAATTTTCTGTTAGTCATACACAAAGCACATCCAAGTCATCACCTCATGCTTGGAAATTTGTCATTTTAATGTGACTGGAGATCCTGTTGCAGTTCTGAGCTGTCACCTGCCGGTGCCAGGGCCAAATCCTTCCTGGGACTTGCTGCAGTGGCTCAGCCTTGAGCCCTCTGTAACCCTGTAATTCATCTGATCCCGTGCCTGGAAAAGAAACCAACAGCTCCAGGTGTGGAAGGGAGGCACCTTTTCCTTCCTTTGCTTGGCCACATCTGTTTTGCAAGGTGCTCTGCACCTCTCCAGAGAGGTGGCTGCTGTTTTCTGCTTTTCATCCCCTTTCCTCAGATTCCCAAACAATTCCCACCACCTTCCCCTGGGGAAGGTGCATTTCGGTGATGGACAGATGTCCTTGGAGTCCAGAGATGGGAATTACTTTAAGATATATTTTGGTGATGGACAGATGTATTTTGGTGATGGACAGGCTGCCTCAGAGTCCGGAGCTGGGAATTAATAAATGAGGTTAAATCTGGGGGCAATTCTAACAGTCTTTTCTTGGAGATTTTCCTGGCAGGGCTGGCTGCTGGCAGGAATCCTGCCTGACTCGGGTCACCACCAGCTGTGGACGTGATGATCCACGTGGCACCAGCCAAGCTGCCCCAGAGGCTTCCCCACACCACAGCAAAGGTCTCCAAATTCCATCCCCATCTCAAAAATTCCTGCATGGCTTTTAATCCCCCAGGACTGAGGCTTAAGAGACATCAGCAAGGGAGGATGCCCTGGGCTTGTGGGGAGCAGAGGGACAGCCCAGGCCCTGGGGACTGCTGGGGAAGGCAGAGGGATGCTGGCACCTGTGGTGTCTGTGTCCCCTCATCCCAGGAGAGCAGGAGTGGATTCACAACGGGAGCAATGATTTGCAGTGTATGCCAAGCCAGGAACATTAAGAATAAATCACTCATAACCGGGAAAACGATAATAACAGAAGCCTCTGGGGAAATCTGTACTGCTGAACAGCATCTTTTATTATTTTTTTCTTTTTTCACTTGAAGTCACTTAATGAACCCTCATGTTGAAATCTTCAGAAAGACTCACCTTAGGGGGTATTGGGAAATATTGATAAATAGTGTTTTGGCACTCCTGGGGCTCTCAGCGAGTGGCACCGACACTGTCACAGCAGATGGACTGGATGCCTCCAGTTTTTGTTTTCCCACCCTCTGTGGCTCTTCCTACCTCCAAGGGGCAGTCAAGGTCCAGCAAGGGGTCAGTAACCCCCATCCCAGCATTCACACAGCTTAATTGCCAGGGAAAGGGGCTGTTAGCTCTGCAGGAAGATCCACTTAATCCCAAACTTTTCCAAGAAACAATATATTAGCTGTAAAACAGCTTCCACCCTTTATTTGCAGGTAATTTACAGCCCACACTGTGAGACAGTGCAATATTTGCAAGCAATTAAAGAGAGGATGACTCAACAACAGCCAGATGGGGTCAGATTTTCAAGTGTTCATCGTTCATAATTAAGAAGGGATTTGGGAAGCAGGGGCTGCTGCCCCACTCCCTGGCACTGCTCTGTCCCGGGAGCTCCTGCCACCGGGCTTCAGGGACTCTGAGCAGATTTGCCACCGGAGGAAAGGGAAGTGTTTATTAAAGATGGGAGCGATGGTCCCAGGGAGCCGTAGGCAGAGACAATCAGTACAAGGGAAAGTTTTGGATGGGGTCTGGGGTGGTTCAAGCCAAGCCTAGCCAGGGCAGGGGGGTGAAGGTGAAGGGGCTGTGCCGGCTCTGGCACGAGCGGGACGAACGCAGCGGGGATCTCCACGCAATCCTTGGGGCACTGCCCTCTCTCCTCCAGCAGCCTGGCACCTCCGAGCCCCTCTCCGGCTGCCCCCGGCCCGGCTCGGCGTGCAGGGGGGCGAGGAGCAGCTGTTCAGCTGGGCTGGGCACTCCAGGGGCTCTCCCAGCCTGCCCGCGGTGACACCGGGATGCTCCGGGGGGAGCCGGCCCTGCCCTCCCTCCAGCTGGGGCTCTGCTGCCAGAGCTCAGCGCCGCCTGCTCTCCCCAGGAGACACGGAGAGGAAGCGCTGGACTGGGATTTACATCCCTCACCGCGCTTTGGACGCGTGACAAAGTCACCGCCGAGGCTGTGACAGCGCAGAGCAGCCGTGGGGCGCCGGGCTGGGAAACTGAGGCACGGCGCTGAAGCGGCACCTTGGCGTGACCCAGCAGAGCCGGTGGCTGTGCCAGCAGCATCCCTGGGTGTCTCCAGGGCCAGTCCAAGCTCTGGACACAGGGCAGGTTGGCTGCTGGGTGGCATCCTGCGGGCGGGATGGCGTGACCCCGCACTGCTCCTCTTCCACCCGAGGCATGCTGTTCCTTCCTGCCCTGCCCATCACATCTCCCGCAGCCCCTCGGCCCTCCAAACAGCTCCCTGTGCTCCTTCTCCGGCTAACCTTGCTCCGGAAAATGACTTTATTTACCACCTGCTTTTCCTCATCACCGCCTGCGGCAGCCAAACATCACCCTGGGAAGTGATGGGGCGCTGGAAAGGGGAAGGAATGTTGGTGTTTCCAACATGGGAACACCTGGTGGGAGAGGCAAGTGGGCTACAGGGGAGGGTGTGTGGGTGGGGAAGGGTTAACAGCCCCTCCCTGACTCAATGGGGTTTGCACCTCCTTTCTGTTTGGGGGAGGGAGGAGGCCAGAGGCAGGTGCTGCTGGTGAGCAGTGCAGGGTTAAGGGCTCTTCCTTCATTTCAGGCCCCCTGCCCAGGGCTTTCCCCAGCCCCACGCTCCCCAGGGGCTTTGGTGCTGCTGGAGGCATCCTGGTGCCTTCAGCTGGAGCCACCGCCGTCCCTGGCACACGTCTGCCTCTGGAAATGTGGAAACCTGCCTCTGGAAACTCTGGGAATACCCCAGGGTCACACGGATGGCTCAGGGGAGAAAGCAAACACACACAAAAGCGAGCCCGGCTTGCTCCGCCTCGTGGCCCCATCTGTAAACAAACAGCATTTCACAGCCAGGCATAAAATGCTGGAATAAATCACAGAGTGGGTACAGCTCCCCGGCCACAGCACGTGGGCAGGGACATCGTCACTGCCGGGGCTCCCCTGAGTTGTCCCCCCTTGAGGTGGCTTCGTGCCATTCTCCTGGGGCCCCCTGATTTCCAGCCAGCTGGTGGTCCATGGCACCTTGCCTGGCAACTTCCAATGATTACAGGAAATCCCAGAGGCGGTCCATACAAGAGCTGCTGATTTAACAGTTTTGCCATAAACCATTCTTCATTATCTGGGTTTCGCTGGATGACCCGGGCCCTGCTGAAGAAGTGCTGTTTCTTCTGCAGTCAGCTGTTATTTTAATAAGTTACATTGTGGGTAAAACATCCCCAGAGAAAATCCATGCATTGTTCCATTCATCAGCCACAGCAAGTTCAGAATAAAAATATTCCAAGGTGAGGTAATGTACTGTGACACTGTGTAAGTTAATTTATAAGAGAATTAACTGTGTTTAGAAGGGAGGATGAAACTTTCTCCAGCCAGCTAGGATTGGAGCAGCCCTAAAATTAAACATACTGGTAGAGAAAAAGCAGTTCTTCCTTAAAAGATGGGTTGGTTTAGGCATGTTTCTTAGGTTTTGTTTTTTAAAAGTTCAGGTGTTAGAAGTGTAAGTGCAGCTCTCTGAGCTGATGGAGCTGGGGAACTTCTGCTGCTTTGCTGATTCCCATCAGCTGGAGCACTTGCTGCCCTGCCTGGTACCCTCCTGGCTGCCAATTAAGTGATGCTAAGGACAGCTCTGGGATGGGTGAGGCAGCCAACCAAAGCCTTTCCTGGGCTGTGGCATCCCTGTGGAGCTGCCCTGGGATGCTCAGAGCAGTCCCAGGGGCAGGAGGGCTCAGCTGCACCAGGGGCTCTTGGGCTTCAAGCTTCTCCCAGCCAAAGTTCACAGGAATCTGGCCACCACGAGCCTCCCACTGGCTTTGAGGTCCCCGAGCAGGGAGGGGACATGAGTGTTGCCCTGTGTCCTGTGTGGGCCAAGGGAGCTGCAGGCTGTAAAATGCCTGGGGTGCCATTATCCCAGGAGATTTCCAAGCTGCTTTTTGCAGCTGTGTTTTCCCCTGGGTGCCTTTGGGACACAGGATCTCAGCTGTGAAAATCCTGGCACCTCCCTGGGCTCCTGCCCCCTCCCCATCGGATCCTGATCGCTGCAGCCAGAGATAGGGACACATCCCAAGGTGACATCTAGCTGGGGACACACATCACACCTTGCTGGGGATGATCCCCATGGGCTTTGGGTCTGGCTACAGGAATTCCCTGGTCCTGCACACCTGACCTCCCACCAGCAGCAGCGGATGGAGCCAGGAAGGACCCTCCAGGCCTTTCTTTCCAATGAATGTTTGCAAATTCTTTCCCCTTATCTGGCAGCTTTCGCCTCAGCTTTGCAAAAGCAGCGTGGAGTCTCTATCCTGTAGCTATTTTTCACCATAATGATTTATAATAGATGACGAAAATGAAGGTGCTGGAGGAAGAGAGGCCCAGTCTGGGCACTCGGATGGCCCTAATGAAGTCCCATCCGAGTCCCCATTTGTTGTCAGCTATTAATTCTCTCCCCAATTCAGTCCCCAAATTACTTTCCCAAGAACTGAATCTAAATATGAAAATCAATTAGGAAGGGAACGAGTAGCTACATCTGGGAGAGGAGGCAAATATAATGACAAATCACCTGGTTCCTTTCGAGCATGCAAATTAACATTTAGAGTGTATTTTGAGGAAGGGGAGCTTGGAAATGCTGCTTCACAGAAACTGCTAGATCAATTTTCCAAGCCTGAGTGCTGGAGATTCTTCAAAGTTACTGAGGGCTCTGTCTGGGGATAAAAATATAAAAAAGGCAAGAAATCAATGCTGATAATTAATTTAGCAGAATCTATTCGTTCTTTCTCCTTCCAGTCAATGCAAAGAGAAAATCATGCAGGAGCTGAATTTTACATTTCCACAGAGATTGTGCTGGGACAAAATGAATAAATGCTCATAAATTAGTTCAAAAGCTCTGCTATGTTGTTGAAGTGGGGCTTTTTAATTAACTGGAGGAATTTGTCATCACTTTCCCCCCTGCCCTCGCAAGGGGAAGCGCGTTCCATCCAGTGTGCCTGGGCAGCCCAGCCCTCCAGAGATCCAGCACGTGCAGCTCCAGACCAGAATATGGAAGAGCTTTAAGCTGTGATGTTTTTGTTTTAGGTCTGGTTTCATCTGGTGCTCAGTTTGATGTACACCTGATGCATTGCAAAGCCCAGAATCCACACTGGGAGCTCATGTCCCAGCCAGGATCCTGCTTGTGTCCTGCAAACAGGAGCTGGCTGGGAGTTTGTGGGGTTCAGACTTTCTAGTAGGGCTTATGACAGGACAGGAATGATGTTTCTAAACTAAAAGAAGGTTGATTCAGACTAGATATAAGGAAGAAATTTATTTACGATGAGGGTGGTGAAACACGGTCATATTTTGTGTTTCTGTAAATAGTTTGTGGTTTTGTAGGGATCCTAAATAGTTTAGAGGGGCCTCAGTAATTATTTAAGAAGGTTGCAGGATTGGAAAATAGTTTAGGAGGGTGGCAGGGTTACCAGAGGGGCTGGGCTGGGATCCTGGAGCAGGGGCAGAGCAGCAGCACATCCTGTGCTCTGTCCAGCAGCGCGCAGAGAGGAGCCACATTTTAATTATTCAAAACTCATCTTCCCTCCCATTAGCAACAAATGGGAAGTGGATGGATTTAGGTAATGAATCCCCAGGAGGGTACTTGAGTTTAGAGCAAAACCTGTCCAGTTAAATCTATCCTGTGGCAATGGATTTAAACACTCTGATCCTACAAATTCTGTTTGGTGGGAGCACATTGCCAGAGAGAAGGGCTGGGCAAAAACGTGGAAGTGGAAAATAAGAGGGGTAAATTGTCCTGGGCAGGTTTTGCCTTTGGTCTCAGCATCAGCAGTGGTGGAGGGTGAGGGGAGCTGGGGACACAGGGCTGCAGCATCCGGATGGATGTTATCACTTTGACAACTTGCAGGAAGAATTAATACACAATATCAAAATCTAAATCCCTCAAAACTGTTTATTTTCAGCCTGGATGTCCCAGTGAGGAGCAGCAGCAGCTCATAGATTTCCACCCTTTATGAGGATCTGGTCCCTGAGATCAGATTCAGATGCTTTGCTCCAAGCTGGGAAAAAGCCCTGCTGTGCCAGGCAGCTGAACCTTCTCGGTGTTGGAAAAGAGAAAAATCACTGGTGCTTTAGAGCAAGGGATGGTTTCTGGGACAGGAAGGACAGCTGAGGAAAGGTTCATTTATTATCCTTGTCATGGATTTTATTAGCAAAGGTCTATTGTAGGCATTTTTCTCTTTCTGCTTGCTCATTGTTTTTCCTAAGGAGTGGCCGAGCCTGCTCCCCCCCGATCAGGTAATGAGGCTCAGGGAGCAAACCCCATTAATCAGAGCCGGAGAATGGGAACAGGGACATTGCCCATTCAGCCTCTTTTAAGCCTTCAGCTACATCAGCCCAGAATAAACCATCACCCCCAGTCCAGCAGGAGCCTGAACCTCCCAGGACTGGTCCCGGTGCCCTCTGGTCCCGGCTCACTCCATGCACACCCCCACGAGCTCCAGGGCCATGTGCAGGCTCTCCATTGGCAGCAGAACCAAGCTGCTATTTTCCCTCCCTCATTAACAAATAAATCTCCTGGTGGATGATGTTTCTGTGATATTGGCCATGATCCCAGTAGGGCAGGCAATCATGTTCAGTTATTCCATTAGCAGGACGAGGCTCATCCCGGTGGCTCTGCGCACCAGCTCCAGGTTGGGGCAGCAGCTTGGTGCTCCAGAGGGGTTGGATGCTGTTTGCTCCAGGTTTTCCAGCCCTGTCCACCCTCCCCAGGGCTTCTGAGCTGCCTCTGCCTCACCGCTGGCCTGTGCCACATAGCAGCTGCTTGAAATGAAGGAATTTCTATTTCCTCTGTCTTGAAAAACCATAAACGATCTATCTAAAGAGAGGATGATCAAGGGTTAAGATTTTATTGGACAGTTCGGTTGCTGTGTCTGTGTTTGGAGCTTCCGTGAGTTCTGCCCCCAGTTTGATTATCATCAAACCCCAGCACGTTTGTCATGGGGAAGGAGAACATCAACTGACATTTTTAGGCCAGGGCCAAATTCATCACTTGTCAGGCAGCTCTGCTGCCGTGCCTGTGCATTTGCTGGGAACACGGAGGGGGTGCTTGCAAACCAAGCAGGTTCCTGTGGGGAACAAGCTGATCCCACACTGCCTGATGTGTTCCCTGTCCCATCTGCCACTGTCCCTTTGTCCAGTTTGTGTCCCAGCACATCTTGCCCAGACAAGCCCCCGAGCCAGAGCCCGTGGGAGCTGTCACAGAAGTAATTGAGCTGGATTTCTGCAGCCCGGGAGGGATCCTATCCATGGGGATGCTCTGGGCTCTGCAGGGACAAGGCTCATGCCCAGATGTCCAGAGGCTTTTCATGCTCTCCATGGCCCCAGCAGCAATGGAAATGTGTGTCTGAAGGTAGAGCCAGCTCGTGCTTTGCTTTCCCTGCACACAAAGCCAAGGCAAAGACAAAACCCACTCAGGGGGTATCACCAGGGCTGGCTGAACCCACAGGGGCAGGACCCTCCCCAGATTAGTTTTATCCTTTTTTTCCTGCACTACCCATCCCAGAGGGCTCATACAAAGCAGTTTTGGTTTCTTGCCACCCTCAAAGGAACCCAAGGTACTTCTGAGACCCCATCAGGGCCCTGCTGCTCCCATCCTGACCCTGACTGGCTGGAGGATCCACACGGGGAAGGAGCACACGTAGACCCCAATATTGCCCTGAGGCGAGCAGCAGGAGGGGAAAGCAGAGATGAAACATCCTCTTAACAGCCTAAGTATTACATGCCAGACAGCACAGGGCCTGGGAAGCCAGAGAACTTATTGGAAAAGACATTGTCAAGCTGAATAGCATCAGAGGGAGAGGCATCGGGGCTTGGCATATCGGTAGCAGCAGCAGCAGCAAAGTCTTGCTTTGAAGGAGCTGCTGTTCCTTCGCTCGTATTTTGGCAGATCAGTTCCCACTGATTTTGGGGCATGTTGGATGGGTGTTTTATCCTGGGGTGCAGGAATGAGACGAGGCCTGCAGCCTGGCTGGATCAGCTCCTTCTTGGGCCACAGAAAGTGGCAGCTCTGGGATTTGTCCCGGGGTGTGTGACACGTTCTCCCTCTGTGGCAGCAGCGTGCAGGGGGTGAGTGTTGTTCACACTCAAGGAAGCAGAAGTTTGGAAAATAAGAGATGTGCAAAGACTTGGTAAGAGGTCAGAACTGGGTGAATGTCTTCTCCCTGGAGGGAATCCCTCTGCTAAAGCCCTGGGGTGATGCTCCTGCTGCAGCCAGTCAGCCCTGCCTGATCTAGGGTGATGCCAGCCCCAGGCTGCCAGTGGGGGAAATGTTTAACCTCATTTTAACACTTCCCTGGGTGTTATTCACAGCAATCACAGCACTCTTTAGTGCAGAAAAGATGTTCCAAGTGGGATCTGTCTCTCCCCTTTGCTCCGCCACCCTCACCCCCTCCCAGCCTCCTCCCTGGGTACACTGGGGTTGAAATTCCTGATCCCTCTCCTCATCTCCAGGCTCTGCAACAGGAAAATGGTTTGATAGCTCAGCCCTCAGCCCAAGCAGCTCAGTGCTAACAGCAAATGGTTTTATTTGCCACTGGCACAATGCTTCAGGTTGATCATCAGGAAGAGTCTTTCCATGGAAAAAGTGGTCAAGCATTGGAAGGGGCTGCCCAGGGGGGTGATGGATTCACCACCCCTGGAGATGTTTAAAAAACAACTGGACATGGCACATGCTGATATGGTCTGGTTAGCAGCGTGCAGATCAGGCAAAGGTTGGACTCAATGATCCTGGAGGCCTTTTGAAACCTAAACAATTCTGTGAAATGATTCCAGGGCCCAGGATCAGGGCTGGCAGAGCTGATCTAAGCCCATCCTTATCGATGCCTCATTGTGCCATGTGTGGGTCCTTTTTGGAGAGAGAATCTCAGCATCTGCCTCCTTTCCTGCTTCTTCTGAGCATTGCTCTTGATTCTCCCACTGTCCAATGTCCCCTCACAGTCAGGAAAACCTTCCCATACCAGCTCTGAGGTGCTGTGGGGCACTCAGGCACTGTCAGTGTCCAGTCCAGACTGTGCCATAGGGTTTTACCTGACACATGAATCTTTTATAGGGTTTTCTCTCTGGACCATCCAGCTCTCAGCCCACTGTCCATCTTTTTGGGGCATGAGGGGCTCTCAGGGCAGAGAGGGAGTGGGGACAGAGAGAAGAGCAGGAAAGTGTCTGAGAGCACAGGCAGGGCCTGTACTGGGTGCTGTACCCAGAGAAAATGCTCAGGGCTGTAAATGTTTCCCTGATTTCCAAAAGCCTTTGAAATGTGTTTGCTCCGGCTGCCTTTGGACCTCTCCTTTGGGCTGGTGCTTGGGAAAACATGCTGGGCAAACAGGGACATTAGCAGGGACATTAGCACTGGAAGTGGCTGGAACAGCCCTTTGGGAAAGGGCCTAGGGGAGCTGGGGTGCTGGGGGCAGCAGGATGCAGCCTGTCAGGGTCATGGGATCCTTCATTCCTTGAGTTCCTGGTGCAGCAAGGTCCCCACACGACCTGCAGCACCCAGAGCAGCTGGGAGAGGAGGAATAACCTCCCAGCTTCTCTGGCAGAGTTCTGCAAACAGCAAAAGATGAGGTTTACCCAATTAATGGCTGCGTGTGGCGATGGTATTTGCTCAGCTGTGCCCGTGTTTCTTGCTGACTCAGAGGCAGGGGGGCTCTGTGTCACACCAGCTATGGAACCTGCAGCTCCATCCCTGCAAACCCCACCGGGGCTGGCACTCCCTGGTGAGCTCCCTCTGCTCTGGCATAGCAGCCAGGGGTCTCCCTGAGAGCACCCAAAAGACCACCCCAGACCCCAGGCCTGAGGTGATAAAAGCTCCCCCCAGGTGTGCACAAGCTCCCTGAGCTCTTTCTCCACCCTTGGGAGGATTTGTCCAGCAGGGTGTGAGGTGGCAGGGCATTGCTCAGCCAGGATGCTCGGGCATGCTGGTATTTCCCTGCCCAAGAGCCCACCTCCTCACCCCACACACCTCAGCTAGGCCCCAGATCCCCATCCAGCAGCAGGGAGAGGGAGCTGAGGGTCAGCAGGACTGTTCTGGGGGTGGGTTTTGGCTCCGTGCTGAAGCTGGATCCTGCTGGGAGAGGACAGGAGGTGGATAAACCTGACCAGCACCATGGGCTTCACCAATGCTGCTGGGGCTCAAAGCTCTGCTTGAACCCCCTCTCAGGGAAACCACAAAACCCCGGCTTAAGTGGCCCCAGCTGGTGTCCTGCACATGGAGAGAGCCCAGAGGAAACATCTGCACCCAGTCCGGGTGGAATGATGGAAAATCCTGGGCTTCACAGGACCCCACTTGGATCCAGCACTCACTCTGGCCTCAAACCAGTGACTTTCCTGGCTGTTTGTCCTGCTTGGGTTTAACTCAGGAAATGCAGCTCCAGGCTGCAATGCTGTGACCCCTTCTGAGTGTGTCTGTCCTGCATCATAGCCCAAAATTCCCATTTTTCCCACTATAAATAGCATTTATGTGTGTGTGTGTGCATTTATAGATATAGAGACAGCTTTGCAAGCTGATACCCAATCCTGCAGTGCTGGGTTAGCAGTTGGACTCGATGATCTTTAAGGTCCTTCCCAACTTTAACTTTTCTGTGCTTCCATAATTATATAAATTTTTATATAAATAAAATAGATTTGCAAGCTGGTATCCAATCATGCAGTGCTGGGTCAACAGTTGTACTTAATGATTTTAAAGGTCCTTCCCAACCTAAATGATTCTCTGTTTCCATGATAAAATCTATGTAATCTATATCTATATCTATATCTATATCTATATCATCTATATCTGTATTCATATAAATTATTTTTGTATATACTATAATTATATTGTATTTTAAATAAGCACAGTTACAAGTTGATATCCAGTCATGCAGTTCTGGGTTAATGGTTGCACTTGATTTTAAAAGTCATTTCCAACCTAAATGATTCTGTGCATCCGTGCACTGAAGAAAATAGCAGCGGGATTTTGCAGGAGGGGAAACTGAGGCCCATGTTGGCTGTCATGTACCTGAAGAAATCAGTGTTCCTCACGTTAATTCAGTAATTCAGGGAAGGGATGGATCACCCTGACTGCCTTTGTGCCAGCCCTGCTCTGGATTTCAGAGCAAACTGCTAATTTATTTCCCAAGTATCCTCCAATATATGAAAAATGAGATGTGCATTGGACTCTTGCGGGGTGAAAGGCACTGGTGTGAATTGGGATTAAGGTTTTGGTTTGGTTGGTTTTGCTTCTTCCTTTATTTCCATGAGGGATGACAGCAATAGCACCGTGGCTGCAAAGGCAGAGCTTGCTTGGAGAAAATCCAGCCTGCTTTGACACTCTGTTGCCCTGAATGACAAGAATGAAATTAAAAAGGGAGGGGAAAAAAAAGGTGGTGGTGGGAAAATAGAAATAAATTCCAGCAGCCACTGCTTCTGCTCTGGCATTGCTAATCCAACAGCTAAAGGTTTATTTTACTGACTAAGCTGAAGAGAGCGACTTAATTCCCTTTTAATTCCCTTCAGAAGGCTTCAAAAAGCCTAATAGCTGTTTTCCTGCTTGTTGGGAAGTCTGAGGCAGCCCCCAGCCCTCCCAGACTGTGGATTCCGGGATGGTGGCTGGATTTTTATCGGCCCTTCCCAAGAATGGGTGGGTTTGGAGTCTGGAGCAGGGCTGGAGCTGCTGGGCTGGAGCTGTTATTCCTGGTGCTTCATGCATTATTCAGGCAGCCACGGCCCGGCTGCTCCTGCGGCTCTGCCGGGGGGGCTCAGGGGTGGCCTCGCTCTGCCCCCCTGCCATGGGGCCACCCTGGAATGTGTCAGCCAGGACTTGGCCACACGTGTCTCTTAAAGCCTCCCCCGGCCCCTGCGGCTCCTGGGGGTGCTGGGGGTGGCTCATCCACTGCACATCCCACTCTGGGTTTACAGCATCCCTGTGAGCACCTCCAGGCCTGGGGGTGGATGTGGCAGAGCTGCCCGGGGCTGGTTTTTCCCTGGCAGAGCTGCCTGGGGCTGGTTTTTCCCTGGCAGCGCAGAGCTCAGAGCCACCAAACCCCCTACCCATGCACGTGCTGCCTTAAAATCCTGGGAAATACGGCAGAACAACCCCCCACACACACTCTGCCCTCAGCTGGCAACAGGCGATTCCAGCCCAGCCAACCTCTCCCCATCCACCCCCAGTGGGTGCAAGGCAACCTCTCTAAGAACCTCTTCAGCCAATAAACCGTGAAAAAAAAAATCAAAAAATCAAACTGAAATATAAAAATCAAACGGAACCAAAATTTTAAAATAAGTTCAAAGAAGCTGAAATCTTTTAATCAGTGTGGGTTTTCAGGAGGATTTCAGGGTGTGGGCCCTGCACAACAGTGGCTGCTCTTCCGTAGCCCTCTGAGTCTTGGAACATATTTGGAAGAACAGAAACGGAATTGGAAATTGAACTTTTTGTATTTGAGGGATGAATGCCAGGTCTGGAAACAGGGAGGAGAAAGGGAGCCCCAGACTGGCAAGAGAATGTGAGTTTTACCCTGCTGTACATTTAATATCTGTGAACCTTCAGCCCACAACAAGAAATAGTTGAAAATTTGATGCAGAGCACTTATTTTTTTACTAGAAAATAGAAACTGCAGGGCATATTTGCTGGGGAAAGATGATCTTGAAATGTTTTTCTAGGGAAAGCTGAGGAATTACTTCAAACTCTGTCTGAATAGCCGTCCACTGGTGATGTGAAACTGCGTCTCACTGGGAGGTTGCCACTGATGTGTCGTAATTCAGTGAGCACAAAATTAAATCTCTCCGCTTGGTAACATCCCCATTCTTCATTTTCCATGAAAATAAGGCATTTGCTGTTTATTTGTTACGTGCCAATGCTGTGAGTGAGCCCAGCCTGCTGGAGAGGGGACTGGCCCCAGGTGGACGTTGCAGTCGGGGCAGCAGCAAAGCTCCTGGTCCAGACCTGAGGGGAGGGAGGATGCAGGTGCAGCTTGGAGAGGTGGGGATGGGGGCTGCCCTCTGCCCTGGGGCATCCCAGCCTGGCTCAGCGACGTGTCACCCTCCGGGAGAAACAAAAACAATCCTTCACGTGTGGGGCAAAGCCCATTGCAAAAGAAAGCAAAGGGTCTGGCAGGCTCGGAGGGTTTTAGGAGGATGTTGAAGAGGGGTGGGTGATTTTAGGGGGAGGTTAAATGGCCAGTGCATTCTTGCTGGTGGCAGGATTTTGGGGACAGCGCAGAGCTCAGGCTGACCCCACAGCTCACTCCGTGCCACAGGGTCTCCCCTGCAGACCAACAATTTGATTTGATTTCTTTCCCTTGCTGTTTCCACACCCCGTTTATTGCCTAACCAGGAGCAGTTGCCTGCTCAGATGAGGGATGCTCCCTGCTCAGTGCCAGGGATGGGGAGCTGGGACTCCTGACCCCTTCTCTGGGCAGGTGGGGGAGACCTCCAAACCAATGACCTGGGGTGGCAGGTCACCCGAAGTGTCCCCAAGCGCTGCAGGAAGCGGTACAGCGGGATGCCCATTTCCTTCCTTCCTTCCTTCCTTCCTTCCCTCCTTCCCTCCTTCCCTCCTTCCCTCCTTCCTTCCTTCCCAAGCCATCCCCAGCTCCAGTCTCCGCTGACATCTAGTGGCAGTGAGGGCTCTCAGAGCTGAAGGCACCAGGAGGGCTCAGCCTTTCCTGCGGGCTCCCATGCTCTCTGGGATGACACCGGCCCCAGGGAGAGCCACCCCCTCTCTAACACACCCTCTGGGGGACCTTGGACACCGCGTCCCTGCCATCACCTCGGCTCTGCAGATGGGGACATTGCCCAGGGAGGGCGTGCGTGGCTTGGAGCCCTGCGCAGTCCTCGTCCTAAAATTAGGGCGGAATGATGGGAGGAGAAGCCTCAAACTCCCTCGTGAGAAGGATGTTTGCTAATCTGAGGCACTCAGCAGGAGGCTTAAATATTCCAGGGCGAAAAGGCTTTTAAAATTTGTCGTCCAGGATGAAAACGCTTGGTCCAGAGCTTTTTAAATACCCCAGCAGAGCCTTGCCGGCTGCAGCTCGCCTGCTGTGCTGCCCTTTTTCCATCTCCTCAGCAGTGGGAGCACGGCCACTCTCCTGAGCGAGGGAGGCTTTGAAACGTGCTGCTGGAGGCATCAGTCATGAGGGTATCTCACATCCTTCCCATCTAAAGGAGTAAAAGTTTATTTCAGGATAAGTCCTGAAAAAAAAATTTCAGGACTTATCCTGGAATAAATTTGGCAGGATTTATTTGGAGATAAATTGATGATTTNAAAAAAAAAAAAAGTAAAGAAGAAGTAGCAGGAAAGGGATCTGTGAAGAGCTGGGGATGTTGAGGGCAGAGGGGCTCCACGGAGGGGGGATTCTCTCGATGGAGGTGGGTGACACTTCCCCTGGTCTTGTCACCCCACCAAGGACAAGGGATGCACCTGCAAACCCAGTTTGTGAAACCTGAGCTGGTGCAGCCACCAGTGCAACCCACCCTCAGCACCCGCATGGGTGGAAGGGCTGGAGCTGGCCCTTGCTGCCTCGTTTTACCACCTCCTCAAAAAAAACAAAAAACAAAAGAACAAGGCAACTTGATTAACTTTGTTGCAGCGCAAACAGAATTTTATTCTTCCCGTAATCTCCACGGTTCTGAATTTCCCTCCCAAAGTGCCACGGAGCCCAGCACAGCCTCCCCCACTGCTGAGAATCGCTCGTACAGGAACGCATTATTTGATAGAGATTTCCCTGGCTGGTTTTCTGGTTGTTTTTTTCCTCCCACCGAGCATCCTTATCACTGCCCCGGTGTTGTGCGTGCGCACAGGGAAGCGCCGCCTTCCCATTCATCTGCTGGAGATTATTGGGTCGATTCGCTGCCCTCAGAGGACCATCAGAGCACGACGGTCCAGCCATCCCTTCTCTGCAGAACCAGGAGAGGAATTAGCAGCTCAAAAGCTCCGTTCCCAGCTCCACGGTGGGAGGGGCAGAGCGAGGGCAGCCTGACACGATTATAAAGGGAAAGGTGGGAACTCTTGGAGAGCTGGACTCCCCTCCCCGCTCAGGACTCCCGATCTGCAGAGGTACCTGATCTAGTTTGTTGGTTTTCAAGGAAATTAACTCCTGGGCAGGTCTGTAGCCGAGTGGCTCTGTTAAATAATTTCTGCCCCAGGGGGAAATGGTTTGCCAAGCAGGCAGGAGCCAGGAGCAGCTGACAGGCGCTGGTCCCCCTTGCTCACCACAGCCAGAGCCCGGCATCCTGTGGCTCGAGGTGTTCAAAGCTCGAAGCTAAATGTTTTTTTAATGGGATAACACAGCCATGGTATTTATTTGAAGATCATGCTTTGCATGCAGGATGGGCTTTTTTTCCTGTTTACCGTTTTTTTCTCTTGCCACTGGAAAGAAGACAATAAAAGCCTGTAATCTCCAGCTGGCAGACACCGAGCTGATAAACTTCAGGTGTTCCCAAGGTTCCTGGAGGAGTCTTGTTCTCCCTCCTTATCTCCACCTCCAGGTCGCATCATCCCGGGGATTAGCACAGTTCCTGGGGGGAGCACAGAGGCTGCTGTCCCATCCCTGCTCTGGGCAGGGATCCCAGGGTGGGCTGCAATCCCAAGCCATGCAGGCAGCAGCGTTTTTCCCGATGATAACCCTTGTCCCAGCTCAGCCACCATGGGCAGACACTGCCAGTGACAACACAGAGCCTGGCCCCTAAACCCATCCTGGCAGGAGCATCCCTGGAAGGGCTTGATGAGCATGAAGAAACCAATTTTCCCCATCTCTTCAGGTATTGTAGCTTTCAGTGCTAATTATTGTGTTTTAATTCATCCATAACTGATATGGTCTTCAAAGCTTAAATGTCTTGCTCTAACATTTCCAGTTTTTCATTCCTTTTTCTCCTTTGAACTCCTGCAAGGGAGCCTCTGGGATTCCACAGCTCTTGCTTTTTGTTTGCTTTTAATCAGCTTGCTTTTCTTCCCAAAAACAAAGACAAATAATGCTGCCAAGGTTTCTCCTTGGAAATTTCTCCAAACTGAGGAGAAGGGAGAGGGGAAGCGTGACTTGTTACAGGCTGAGTTTCCTGATGTCTTTCCATGTTTTTATCTGGTTGGCTGCAAGAAAAACAACTCTCTTAATTTAGCTGGGAAATTGGAGGGCACACGTGTAATTTGGGAGTGAGCCAGCCTGTGGGACTGTGGTGAGCAAGTGTGATGGAAATGAGGGATCAGCAGGCCAGGGAGCCTGGTCTTTGTGGCAGAGCCATCATGGCAAGAGTGGCACTGGTCCTGGTGTGAGGAAACTCTGGTCACTGGTGCAGTGAAACACCTCTGTAGGTGCTGGGAGGTTGGGTTGTGCTGCTCCCTGTGGGTTGAGGTGGTGCTTGGGGAAAGCACCCTCCCTGTCCATGGGTGCTGTTCCTAAGTGTCTGAGGTGGAGATGAGTTTCCTGGGAGTACTCCAGAGGATGGATTTGTTGGGCAAAAGCACGAACCCTGTGCCAGGGCTGAGGACAGTGCTGTGGCCATGCCTCCTCTCCAGGCAGGAATAAGGGCTGGCTGCTGAGTGCACCCCTGCCACCACCCAGATGGCTCTGCAGGGCTCCTGGGGCACAGCCCCAGCCCCTCCACAGCTCTGGGGGACAAAACCTCCTCATTCTGCAGCCCAGGCGGGCTCCAGGAGCTCGCGGGGTTCATGTGGGCATGGACAAAAGGTGACGGAAGGAGATGTTGGAGGTGAGTGTCCAGGCAGGGCTCAGAAACCACAGCACAGCCCCGGTGCCTGTTCAGCCCAGCCCACACAACCCACAGCAGAAGGCATTTGCAGGGCCCCTTCTCTCTCCTCCTTCCAAAGGATCCAACTAGAACATTTTAGGTCTTTTTTTTCTGGTTTTCACATCTTTGCTCCCTGCTGGAGCTGATTTATCCCTCTGGCTCGCAGAGCTCCATCCAAGAGGGACATGTTTTGCCTTTGTAGTACGTGAGATTGCTATAAATTACTGGCTGCTTTGTGTCAGCCAGAGCCCGACACAGCCCATAAAACTTTCTGGCCATGATATTGCTCTTGAACCTGGCACCAGGCTGCTGGTGGTGAGCTGGCACAGACCCAAAGGAAGGGGGCTGGAGCTCCAGGGATGTGTTGTTCTCCAATGTGACACCCCCAGCCTTGTTCCTAAAGTCACCCATGGGCTTTACAAGTCCACGGAGCCTCAGAAGGAAGAGCTCTGTCCTTGCTGTCCTTGTGCCTCTGGACAGCCACTCCTGCTCCAGCTCTGCAGGGGATGGTGCAGGGAATGCTCCCAGACTCTCTTCAGTGGTGCCCAGTGGCAGGACGAGGACCAGTGGCCATGAACTGAAACACAAAGTCCCACCTCCACACGAGGAGGAACTGTTCCCATGGAGGGGGCAGAGCCCTGGAACAGCTGCTCAGGGAGGTTGTGGAGTCTCCAACTCTGGGGACATTCCAAACACCTGGATGTGTGTCCATGTCCCCTGCTGCAGGTGCCCCTGCCTGGGCAGCAGAGTTGGACTGGGGGATCTCCAGAGGGCCCTCCCATCCCTGACTATTCTGGAATTTTGATTGTGTGCCACTCCTGGTCACCCCTCCATTGTGGACAGGTGGGCAAAGAATTCAACAGCATGTGTTCCCAAGGTTTGCAGGTGTAGTAGTAGTAGTAATAATAATAATAATAATAATAATAATAATAGTTA
>WAAG01068921.1:296375-311414 GCA_013390105.1 Tichodroma muraria | reverse complement strand
AGGGTTTGGGGGGCTGGCTCATTGGGGGGCCACAGGGTTTGGGGTCTCTCTGGGGGCTTTGGGACTGTGTAGGAGGTCGGTAGGAGGGCTGGGGTGCTGTGCAAGGCCAACCCTGGGGTGTGGCTGCTCCCTGGGGAGGTGTTGGGCCCACAGCAGGGTGGGGGGAGCAGGGGGAGAGCTGAGTGGGGCCCATGGGGTGTAAGGAGCGAGCCGTGTGCTGGGGAGGGGGCTGCAAGGCCAGCCCCAGGGTCAACAGCCAGACCAGGACTTTGTTTTTGTTGTGAGTGTCGCACAATTTTGTGTGTCACAGGATTTCCTGCCGGGGCTCAGCCCCAGAGAAGCCGCAGCCCCAGATGGTGACATGGGTGGGACTCGGTGCTTCCATTCCTGAGGTGAGGGAGCACCAGGTGAGTGGAGGGAGCCCCGTGTGCCCCTCCTGGACAGGGGTACGGGGTCTGTGGGCTGGGGAAAGGCTGCTGGGTGGTACCAGCCAGCCTCACCCGTGCCCGAGAGCAGCTCCCAGGTGGGCTCTGTGCTGGGCCTCACCTGTGCAGTAACAGGTGTGAACATTCATGAAGCATTTTGATGGTCATGTATGATACTGCATACAACAGCTGCACCCCTAATCCAAGGAAAAACGGTTTTTTTTTAATGTATTCTGAGTCTTCTTTTGAAAATGTTCTGCAAAATCAAACTGGTGTTCTCTCAGGTGTGGAAATGAGAACGTGGGTACTTGATTTATCACTAGATACTGTTTGAGTTGCAACTTTGTTCCCCAAGTAGTAGGGAATAGTGATAAGATGCTTTCTGCACTTGAGAAAATGGAAAGCTTTGTTGGAAGTTGTGTACTTTGCTCTCCTTACATGTTTGGTTTCTCTCCTGCAGCGGGGGGTTCACCTGGGGGCAGCTCAAGGGACTGTGTGCCCTGGCAAGCGTGGGAAGGGAGAGTGGAGTGCCTGTGCTGGGAACCTGGCACCACAGTGATCCTGGCTCCTGGCAAAAGTTCCTTGCCAAAATAAGAAGTGCATTTCCTGTTCGTTATTCCTGTGGGATGGGTGATCTGGCTCTGGTGTGCTTTTGGAAGTGCTCGTGGCAGAGATGCTTTTCAGAAGGATTTTAAGGAGAGCTGGGCTGGGATGATGCTTCAGTTAACACTGTTCCAGAGGAGATCACAGGGTCTGTGTAGACAGGGGCTCTGGCTTTAGATGCATTCCTGGCTGAACGTCTTGGTTATTTTCAGGTGGCTGGACCAAGAGGTGATTCTGCAGGATGGTGAGAGCTGCTCTTGCAGTTTGGCAATACCTGTGTGGTCTTTTTGCGTTACCACATAATTGTAGAAGGGTTTGGGCTGGAAGGGACCTTAAAGACCATCTCCTTCCACCCCCTGGCATGGGCAGGGACACCTTCCATTATCCCAGGCTGCCCCAAACCCCCGTCCAACCTGGCCTTGAATATGTCCAGGGATGGGGCAGCCACAGCTTCTCTGGGCAACCTGTGCCAGTTGGTTGGTTGGGCAACCAACCCTCACTAATTCCCTAAAACCCCCTCTAACCCTTCCCTGTGCCTGTTGAAACCATTCTCCCTTGTCCTGGCACTCCACGCTCTTGTAAAAAATCCCGCTCCAGCTTTCCTGTAGGTTATAGAAAGCACTTGTGCCTAATTGGATGGTGAACATGAATAAAATCCATTTTTCAAAGTTGACTTCCTTCTTATTTAATACTTTTGTGCCTGAGCACAGTAGGCAGGTGTTTAACTGCTGCAGGTGGCTGTACAGGCAGGCAGAGAACTGCACTGACCCCGGGCTGTCACACCCTGCAGATGTGCGGTGCCCCAGCCCTGCCTGGGGAGCTGTTGGGCAATCGGACTGAATTGAGCTCAGCAGTGCTGTGGGATTTGGGAGCGTCTCGGTGTGCCGAGCTCCCACCTCCACTAGAGGGTGTGGAGCCCCGCAGAATCCTTCGTTTTGACGGAGATGGGGAAACTGGGAGCCTTTCTGTTACTGGATGTGCTGGCAGGATTGCATCCCTCGGGAGATCCCTGCTCTGTGCCCTGGCAGCAGCCCAGGCTGCTTGTGCAAGTGCCAGCCAGGCTCGGAGCATTCCATGGGATGTCCCTGGCCAGCCTGCAGCCAGAAGAGCAGCTGGAGTGTGCAGGGGAGGCAGCTCTGCTGTAGGTTGGATCAGGTGGTGCCCAGCTCCTGGATGAGGTTTCCTGGAGGGATAACTTGCACATTCCAAGTTCCTTCTCCCTTCTGCTTGGGGAGCAAAATGTATCTGAACAGAAGAGACAAATGTTTTGCTTGCACAAGAGCCTGGCTTCTAGATTTCCCTTCCTACTTCCTAGAGGGAATTTCCACTTGGTCTGCAACATTTCCAAGCCAAGCCCAACACCAGTGTGCTGTGAAATTCCGTAAGCCCGTGCTGCTTGCTGGGCTGTGTGTGTTCCCTGTGCTTGTAGGGTGTGCTGCTCGGCTCGAGATGGCCACGCTGGCTCCTTGGCCAGGTAGGACAGAGATTTCTTCCTTGCTAAATTCTGCCTCCAAGTGTCTCATTAAGAATGAAATCCTGAGCAGAACTGGACCCTGCAGTGCTGCCTTTGCTCCGGCACTCAGTGCCTGAGGGAGCACCCAGAGGAGAGCTGGGTGTCTGGGTGAGTGGGTGATGCCGTGGCTGGGGATGTGGAGGAACACAGGCTCCTCTCCAGCTGCTGGTACCGTGTGGGTCTGCAGGTGTTTTGGAGTTGGATCCATCTGGGAGGGGAGCAGCTCCACAGGCAGATGGGATGTGCAGCTCCGTGGGGTGAGGAAGGCCTGAGGCCTCCGCGTGCTGCCAGGGACATCCTGTCAGTCAGAGCTTTGAGCATGGGAAGAGCTAACTGGCCTCTCCAGGGACCTTCTTGGAGGAATCCTATGAGAAATGCCCTATAGGGAAGAGAGGTCCCAGAGAGCTGGGTAATATCCAAGGATCACTTCTTCCAGACTCAGAAACATCCCTATGGGCAAGGAATGGGGCAAACGGGGCAGGAGAGCTGCAGGGACAGACATGGAACTCTGTCAGGAGAGACAATGAGGTGGAAGAAGGACCAAGCCACCCAGGATGAATACAGGGATGGTGTCTGAGTGTGCCCTGGTGTGCTCATCCACGGCCAGCAGTGCTGATGGGAGGGAGGTCAGAGACCGTGAACCCCGGTGCCAAATCCTGGTACAGAGCCAGCTGTGGAGCAGCAGCCAAGATCATACCCCAGCCAAACAAATCCTCCATCAGCTGAGCGTGAAATGGGTATTTATGTGTATAATGAGGAAGGAGGCAGAGGTGTTTGCACAGGCACCTGTGTTATACCTCAGCTGCAGCCAGGCCAAATCCCGAGTGCTGGGGCCATGCTGGATTTGGTCAGATCCTGTGGAAGGGGAGCAGGTCCCGTGTGGGCAGGGAAGATGCCCAGGCTGTGGGGAATGAGCTGAGGGCAGCTGCCAAGGTGGGGAAGGTTAGTGAGCAATGAGGAAATCTCTTTGTCCTCCAAAAAGCACAGCCCAGACAGAGCCTGGCTGTGCCTGTGGTGTCTCCCCTCGCACTAAGCCTGGCCCCGCACCAGGGCTGCCTTCTGCTTTCCACTGCTCTGCTCCTGGTTTGTGCTGAGGCTGGAAGAACTTTGAGCTCTGTGCCTGGCTGAACCCTGAGCTGGGGCAGCACACACTGTCTGTATTATGTAAGAGTTTGAACTTTGCTTTCTTGGAAGCGGAAATGTCTGGCCTGCTCTGATCTCTGCAGGAATTGTGGAGACTGGGGCTGTGGCCACTTCTGCTGGGTAAACAGCCAGAGAACTGCCTGCTTGCTACCTTTCCCTCCACCACCCACTGAAGATGCTCTGGCAGCTCTCTTGGAGTGTGATATCTAGGAGAAGCACTGGCAACCTGCAGTGCAGCCCAGACCCTTCCAGTGAGCATCGCTCAGCCTTGGTGAAGGCTCGCCTCTGCTAAGAGGCTGCTCTTAGCTGTTCTCTCGAGAGCTGTTTTTAGGTCTGGCTGCAGCACTGCTCTTCCTTCAGCAGCAGCTGATGTCCTTTGGGCACAGGCTGCAGGAAGGACACGTCTGGTGTCTCACTGCCCTGACCCTGGGGAAGGATGAGGCTGGGCTGGGCACAGCCTGGGCATCCTGGGAACTCACAGCTCCCACCAGAGCCAGGATTGCATGTCACGAGTTGATGCCAGTCACTGTGCTGTGGTGATGAAGGAAGGGGGCAAACAAAGAAAGCTTAAAAAAAAAATTTACTTTTAAGCCATAGCTAAGAAATCTGCCATGGCTCCAAGTTGGACCTTGCAGTCAGAGGTGAGCAGGCTTAATTTGACAGCTATTTCTTAAATATTTTAAAAGCTGCCTGGAATAAACTGAATGCTTCTGAGTAGTGACCTAAATTCCACTTGCTGTAAATTTCATTAGAAAGTGGATTTGTGTGCCTGCCAGGCTGCTTTGCAGCTTCATTGATCTGCCCAAACCATGTGCTGTGCAAGTGCCTTCCTCAGCAGATTTTTAAAGAGCTCGCTGCTGCCAGCCCAGAATGTGACTCGTTTTCTTTCTTTTCTCTCCTCTTCCTCTTTTTTTTTGTTTCCTGGTGCAAATGCATCATTTGTTTACTAATCACGTTGCATCATTAGCTGCATGGAGTCATCCCACTGGCTGCGTGGGCACGGATGGAGCAGCTGGGAAGGAAAATGTCACTCTCTTCAGCTCACTTGATGTGCTTTGCTCCCAGATCCCCATCCCATGCCACAAAGGCCAAGGACTTTTGCAACCCCAGGAGCTGCCAGCAGCTCTCTGCTCTCCAGCACCGTCACCTGTGGTTCTGACACCCCCTGGAAAAAGCCTCCTCCCCTCCTGCTGTCCCCAAAGTTCTGTCTATCCCTGTGCAACCGCGGCTTTGGATCTTGTGGAGAGGTGTGATGGTAGCACAGATGGCACAGACTGAGCCTTACCAGGGAAAATAGCCTGGGGAGAATGTGGGACTGCCACACCTGTGGATGCAGGAGCAACATGTGCCTCCTGAGCAGGGTCACGCAGGTGATGCTGAGTTCCCTTCCTGTGGCAGAGTGTTTGCAGCGCAACTGCCGGGCTTAAAGGGAGTGGAGAGAGGCTCTGTGCAGCACCACAGGCACACAGGGCTGGTGCAGAACCACAGCTGTCCCTGTCACCTGTTTGGTTTCCCTCCTGCAGTGAGGGGGTTCAGCTCCTGTGTTGTCAGACACGGAGAGATTGCCTGGTTGGGCTGAATTACTGGGTGAGGAGAAGGTGGTGTGTCCCTGTAGCCCTGAGGTTGGACACCCAGCCCTGCCTGCCCCATGGGAACCCTATTCTGGGACTGTCCTTCTGCCCCTGGCACCTCTGTTCCTGTGGGGACCCCCAGCCTGGGGAAAGGCTCCATGACAGTACGAAACCCAAGTTTTGGAGCCCCATGGCCTTGCTGTGGTTTGGAGGGTGGGCAGCCTGGGCACTGTGTGTGAAGCAGGCAGACTGTGCTGGAAATAAAGGCCTAATCCGCAACCCCATCCTACAGGAATGAAGTGCTGGCACCTGGCAGGAGCTCTGACAGCTCTTCCCAGTTCACAGCAGGAGGCAGAGCTGGCTTTTGAGGAGGAGCTTTCCTGCCTGAGGACAGTCCCAGCACTGCCAGGCTGGCGTGGCAGCAAGCCCAGAGGTGGGTTTGGGCCAGGAGGGTATGCTCATGTTGAAGGAATGTCTATGGGGATTGGTTCTCACAGAAATGGTCTGCAAAGGGTGAGATTACAAAACATGGCTTTCCCTCAGCTGCCTCCAGATACAGGGCCTGTGCAGCTGGGAATATGGGAGGTTCTGGAAATACCCCAAACCCACCCACAGGGGTGTCTAGTGTCAAGGATGGAGGTTGGAGAGACATATCCCCCTGCTCTAACCACTGTCTATGACTGAACATTGTGAAGACACATCTGGAAGGGGGATTTGGTGTTTCTCCTGCTGTGTGGGTGATGAAAATGGGAAGAAATCTCTGTCTTGGAGCTGTGGAACATGGGACTGTCCTGTCTCCTGATGAGGAAGGGGCTTTCTTGGGGTGAGTTTTGGCCTCCAAGCAGCAGCAGTAGCCTTTCCACCACCTTTCCTTCCCCTTTGGCTACCAGCACAGGGGATTCTGAGTGCCAGGATCCTGGCTGTCCTCTGCTCTGGGAGAGGTGCTGCTTCACCTCTGCTGTACAACTGTGATTTATTTTCAGAAGTTAAACCTGAGGTGTAGCAAAGACCCCACAGCTTGGGCCAGCAATATGGGCTGTCCTGGAGAGAGGGCCTTGTTGGCTGTCCGCATCCTGACTAGGGCTAAATTAATTTCCCATAAATCTGAAATGGTCTGCCAGTTTTCCAGCTTCTCAGCATCTCTGCTGGAGTTTCCTGTTATTTATTTCCCTGAGGTCTAAGACATACAATAGGTTTTGCAGAGGTGATGACCTAATCTCATTGCCTCGTGCTGTCAGCACCCAGAGCCTTTCCTTATTCCAGTTCTTGATGAGGGGTTTCTCTTGCAGCCCCAGGTGGCTTCAGCTGTCCCCAAGCCTTATCTGTCCCCAGCTGCAGGAAAGACAGGGAGGAAGGAGAGTTGGAGGCAAGGAGTCTCCTGGCTCTGTCCTCTTTTGGTTTGGGGCAGTGTGGGTGGTTCCGCCCCTTTGAGGGGGGGCTCTGCAGGCTCACCCATCCATGCCTGGCAGAGAGGCACCAGGACCATGCCAGCCTGGCCATGCCTGGGTGCTGGGATGGCACTGGGATCTTCCTTGTGTCATTGCCCTGTCCAGTGTAGTGAGGCTGGAGAAAATGCAGCTGCACTTGTGGGTGCTGAGCAAAGGGCTGGTCAGGGACAGTTAGTTTTAAGTGTTGGGAGTGTCATCAAAGCAACAGTTTCTCTCTGCAACCCATGGGGGCTTATGTGAAAAATGAAATTTCTGTCTATCTCCTTCCTTGTGCTTTCTCATCTCTGCCAACAGAGCTGAAGATGGGAGAGGATTTTTCCTCCTATATTTAGCTTTGGAGAAATTGCTATAACTAATCGGCTTTAGGATTCTGCGTTCTCTCTTTTATTTTATCTTTTCCTGTCACTAAGACCTTGTCATGTGGCTGTGGACTGCAGCTCACTGGCTCTCTGTTTGCTGGGCTTTCATGGAGTCAATTAATAACCCGTAAAAATAACACCTCCAGCTGTTCCACTTGCAGCTGCCAGGCTGGAGTCTAATTATGGGGCCTTGGATCCCAAATCCTGCTTTGCATGTAAAAGTGCCAGTGAATAGGAAGAGGCAGAGGAGATGGCAATGCAAAAAAGGAATGTGGTTTGGGGTCTATTTTTAGCCTTTTCAAGCCAAATGTAAAAAGACCCTTAGGCTGCTTGTGTCCTGCTGAATGTGATCACATGCACAATATTGTTCCCATGGCAAAACTCAGCAGCCAGGGTGGGTTGGGGGTTATTTTTGGCAATTAACTTGCCTACATTGCAAACCTCCTTCTGGGTTAGTTTGCACAGTGCCGTGTTGTGGCTCACATCCATGTGCTAATGGGTTTATTGCAATCAGCTCCAGTTCTCTCTGTGTTCCTGAATGCACCAGTGCAGTGGTGGGGAGAGGAGGCACACAGCTGCCCACCCAGGGCATCTCACAGAGTGGTTGGTGGTAAAGGGGTGCTCAGCCTCCCTCAGAAAGGGACTTTTCTGCTGACTGTGACACAAAATTAATTTAGCTGGGGCTCTGGTGGATAGGTGATGGTCTCTCATATCATCCTGTCTATGTCTCTCATATACCCTGTGCACCCTCATCTGCTTTCCAAGCTGGATGTCATCTCTGGGTGAACTGCTGGGCAGATTTGTCCTCTGCTTCTCTGGAGCCTCTGCTGGGCTGGTTCTGCTTCAGCTCCCACCACTGCCATATTCACCTGCCTCTTGCCTCCTCCTGAGTGCTCCAGAACACTCTCTTTTCTTGCTCTCCACAGAAGTGGTGCAGCAAAGGCCCACAAGGGCCCAGGTGCATGGGCGGTGTTGGGGATGGGGCACAAGGAAAGCACTGGGCTCGTTTCCAGTTCCTGTCCAGGGAGTTGTCTGGGGGCATTTCAGTCCTTTCCATCACTGGGTTCTTGTTTAATTCAGACTCAGCCTGACTGTGACCAAAAGCAAATCAAACAGTTGTTTGTTATGTTCATTAGATAACTTAAATACTTAGTGGTCACGCATCAGTCTGTAGCCAGCAGCTTGAAGCCATGACTGCAAATAGGCTTCCTTTGCTGGAAACCATGCCCTTTGTCAAAACAAGTTATTTGGAGACTGATACTGAAACCTGCCCTCAGAAAAACCTCTGACACCTCCCACTTGCACAGAGGTTGCAGAGCCATCCCTGTGACAAAGCCACCTCTTCCCTGTCTCCTCGGGCTCCCCCTGACAATCACCAGAGTCAGGTGTTAAAGATCTTCTTTTTCAGCCCTTGGGGGATGCAGCCACACTCTCAGAGGGTGTCCCTTCAGTGGAGCTCTGCTATGAATTCTCTTAACCGGGGGCAGAGGATGCTATCAATCCGTCCAGCCTTGCCTGGCAAAGAGATTGCAAACGTGGCTTTCCATCACGGGCTACATTAGCCCAATTAATTCCAGGACAGACAGCCAGCGGTGCTCGAGGCCGAGACAGATTAATGCTGCAGCCGTGTCAGAATCAGCAGAGCTGCTGCTTGCGCTGTGCCAGCTCCCCGGCTGCAGCCAGCCCTCTGCTCAGCCGTGCCCTCCACCTCACACCTCTCCGGAGTGCTGAACTCTGCAATCGCTGACACAGACAATTCAATTGGAAGGAACATCTGTCTCGGAATTGTGCTCCCATTCAGGCTGCCGCCGCCGCCACGGGGTGACATTTTTCATACGTCCTGCCTGCTTTCTTTAATCTCCTAAACACAGGCGTGCCTGTGGAGCACAGGAAGGTTCCTCCCCCGTGACAAGGAGAAAGAAATTAGCCAGCAGATCGAGCGTGTATAGCAAATAATGAGATTGCCTTGGATACAGGACCGGAATTCATGCAAAGCATGATGCTGATCGGAGACGATAAGCGGCATTTCTGGGGTCTGCAAACGGCGTCATGAAACTTGCGTTTCTCAAGTTCTGAGACACACATGGACGAAAGCTGCCAGCACAGGCCTGATCCACAGACTGCAAGTTAAAAAATAAACCTTAAAATAGCAATACCAGCAGTTATTTTGGTGTGCGGGTGCCTCATAATGCCTCGTTTTCCTCCAGGCACAGGAATAAGCTGTACAGACACAGGCACTGTGATGCTGGAGGAGCAGCAGTCACAAAGGCAACTTGTCCTGACAGAGCTCTACTGAAAGGTGCTGTGTTTGCCCACAGGGTGCAGACCCAGCTCTAGTGGAGTCAGTGTGTCCTTTAAAAGGAGATGGATTTGTGAAATACTTTTAATAGTAAGTAATTGTTTCTTATTACTCTTTTATTAAAAAATATAATAATTATCGACATGTTAGAGGCAAATAGGGACGAAGTCTCTACCCAGTGAGTGACCCAGCAGCTTGATTCAGTGCTTATTGAAGCAGCTGAGAGTATTTGTACTGTCAGACTCATTAAAAGGAGGGATGGTAAGCAGACTTTGTTTTTATTTTTATAGGAAATTTACTCATCATTTCTGCTGAGCCTTTGGCTGAGACTCCTATTTTTCTAAGGAATGAGTGATCAGATCCTGGCAGTGCTTTAAGTCATTTAAAGAGACAACTGGAAACAGGATGTTCCCTGGAAGGCAGGTACCAGGCAGCTCCCAGGCAGTGGCACAGGGACATAAGGCCTGTTTGCAAAGGCAAGTAGAAAAGTTGGGTGTTCTCAACAGCCCAGTGAACCCTTCCTCACTCATGACTCCAGCTCTGTGTATTATGAGCTTGACATCTTCAGCATCAATTAAACACCTCAGCAAATTAGTTATTATCCAAGCATTTTCCCCTTTATTCCCTTTACCTTTATTTCCTTTACTGGAAAAAAGGTCATGGGGGTGAGTTCTCTTTAACCTGTGCCACCTCCTGGTGTCTGACAGATAAAATAAAATAACCCGGTGGGAGCCCCAGAGGGTGTCTCCTGCTCCTCACAGTTAACCGAGAAAACAGTGCTATCAGGCTTTTAGGTGTTACAAACATCCAACAGGCATTGGAATAAATGCTGGATCCGGTTCTTCATCCAGAACATCCACTCCACCAGCTCCTCACATTTAATTATCTCTGCACAAGCAGCCCCCCCTGCACCACCTGCTCACTTTTGTTTTAGCATCGCACAGCTCCTGAGCAGTGACACACAACTCGAGGCAGGGAGCCTTGGATTGGTACAGGCTTTGCAGGGAAAGCATGGGAAAAAGGGCTGGGACGTGTGCCACACGCTTATCCCAACTCATCTATTTTATGAATCAGGACTTGGTCCTATTTGCTAATGTTTGTCTGCGTAACCTTTGCTGTCAATGAGGCTGGTGCTCTGATGTCAGCTGCTGGACTCTGAGCGCTGGCAGCTGGTGTCCCTGGCCAGCTCCCAGCCTACAATTCAATTTTCCTACCAGTCACTTGAGAAAACAGGAAAAAACATGTTTCTGCCTGTTTGTGGCATCAAGACATAAAGGGCTCCAGTCTACAAGGTCATTTAAGGCTTTTCTATGGGGAAAGCTCAGATAAATCAAATAGTGGTGGTATAACATTAATACACCTTTCCTTATGGTGCAATAAACTACAGTAAACTAAGGCTGGTTTAATCATGAATAAAAATCTCATCACAGAGTGTAACACCTTCTAGGTATCGTACATTAACATCCCCTCTCTGAACACAGGCCAGTCTGGAGATATTTTACCCTTATCCCAATCTTGTGAATAGTAGAAAACTACTGCAGAGCTAAAGGACAGGAATACCTGGAAATAAGGGAACCACCCAAGAACTGAGGAGCTCTTCTCTCTCTCCTTTCTTTCTCATACTGACTTACTGTGTGACTTTTCCTATGGCATTTTGTGAGCCTCAGTATTTATACTGCATATTGGGACTATTAGTGTCTTCCCTGCCATTATGAAGGACTTTAAGATCTCCAGAGATGCATGGAGAAATTTTTCCTCTCGTTCACTGTTTCCCCAGTACAGGCTGTCCAGGGAGCTTACAGAATTATATATGACTGTAACAGATGGGCACATTCAGGTCTGTGTCTGGAGGGCTGAACTTGGGGGTCACAGTTACTTTTAAGAGAAGAGGGGTGAAGGAGTTCACACATCCTCACACCCAGCATTACCAGTTTGTCGCTCCCTAGACTGACAAGGGAAAGCAAAAATGGTGACACCTAGTGAAATACCTGTGATGCATTAAATAAAAACTCTGTGCAAACCAGAATCAGTGTCCCCAGGGCACAACTCTGTTCCATTAACAGTTTGTCACTCATGCTTATTATTATTTCCATCATGCTGGCAGCGTTATCATTTGGGACCATTTCCATGGCTTTAAAGGTTCAGGAAGCAGGTATTTATTTCAATGCAGCCAGTAGGACATAAAAAATTCCACTGACTCAGATGGGACTGATTTGTTAGGGAAAGGCTCTTGAAGCACTTTGGTGTGTCTGAACCCAAACTTTCATCCCATTTCCACATATTTTAATAAATGTACAGCTTAGCAGCAAGACCTTGAGTGAATACGTTCTCTCTTGTCATGAACTACTGGCAATCTCCTCTCTTTAGTACAACAGCTCTGAAGATGAGACCTGATGGACAGTAAGAAGTCAGATCACTTCACTTTTCTTCACTGCCTGGGATGCAAACAAAAGAAACCAGAGCAAGTTCCTGCCTGTTGAAATTCCAGGAGCTTGAGCTGCATTCCAGCACGGCTGAGACGCGTTTTGAATCTTTTCTCATATGCATCAGCCTTGCACTGCTCCCAAGCAACTGCACTTTCAGTTAGTTATTATTAATAGTAAAGGATTGACTACCAATAGTTCTCATTAATTTCCATGGCAATATTTCCTGAATCAAGATAACATTTGCTTCGAGTTGTGTAACTAAGTTCATAACGCGAAGGAATGCAGTCCAGGGAAAGTGCTCAAATGGAGGGAAGTGACCGACCTTGCATAACCTCCCTAAGGCCAAACTTCCCTTCATATCTAGCAGGCTGTGTTCCTGATTTTCCAAAAATATGGAACGGTTTGCACTTTCGGCCTGTGTCCTCTGGGCTTCAGTCTCCAGCATGCCTGACAGCTTTCCTGAAACATTTCACCCACACATTTATTCATTATATTCCTCCTAACAATGCACGGCTTGAGCTTCCATAAGAGAAGATGTAACAGGAAAATAAACAACAATGGAAAAATTTAAACCCACATTACTTTCCTCTTCTTTGTATCTCTTTCTAAGATTGTTGTTTCTGCAGAAAATAGCTGAGACTACGACTGATTTAGACAATAAATTATGGATTTTCTCTCTATCAATAAACTCCAAATACCTTTAGAAGTCCAAACAAAGCTTTTCTGGTTACCTGGCCATTTGATGAAATAGAACAGAGGCAGGCAGTAAGAATTAAAATATTTCCCAGACTCTAAAGAGGGAAATGTTATGAACAAAGAGGAATCTGAGTGGGTGTAAATTCCTCGCCCTGCTACGCCGGTAGGATTATATCTCAGGCTTTCAGAGCAGGAAAAGGATGTTGCAGGCATAATGGCATGGAATATCAATCAGATAACTAAATCTAATTACAGCTAACTAGTTAACTCCAGCTACATGAAGGCAACTGGCCAAGTGCCACAACAGAAATGAGATTCAGAGGAACAATTTCTCAACACATTAAACAACTTCTTGTAAGGACTAGTTCAGATCAGACAAGAGGCTATGCTTGACTAACTTTAAAAGACACAAGGTTTGTATAAGAAAGAATGGTAGCTTAATCCCTCATTAGTGGTAACGCCAAATTCAGCTTTCCTAGGGAAAGAAATGCATCAAAATGTCAGGACACGACTTTGAATTTTAGTAGATTTATATTCTGAGGGAGTGAGCCATTAATAAAAGATATTGTGGGTAAACAAAATGTCTCAGTAGTGCTGCTGAAGGGAGCAGAGACATGGGTTCCTAACTTTCGAGTCCATATTTTAACACAGTTTGTGTTACTCTGGTACTGTAAAAACCACAATTGTACTTCTTGCTTTTAGTACATCACAGTTAAACCACACATGGTGTGAGACAAAGCTCTTTGAGGCATCCCAGACTGCAAATACCCTGAGCTGGGTGAATGCTGGCTGATTGCGGAGACAGAAGAGGTGGAAAGATGCTCCAGCAGTGACCGAGGTGGGTCCCTGTGCTCCCATGGCACCACGGCCCTGGAGCACCGTGCAGGGGCATTGCCCTAAGCTGACCTTGCCCCTGATGGTGCCTGAAACCCACCCAGAGCCCCCCAGGGTCCTGTGCCGAGGGAACCACGAGGGGTGTGGGACCACAGGATGCTCAGGGGGCTGAGGGGATGGGAGGTACCTGCAGAAGGTGCCATGTCCCACTGCCCAGGCCCTCCTGCACCCGGGGTGTGTGTACATGACCCTGTGTGTTTGAGGGGGACTCTGCCCCTCTGCTCCACTCAGGTGAGATCCCACCTGGAATACTCTGGGGCTCCTGCACAGGATGTGGACCTGTTAGAGCAAGTACGGAGGAGGAACCAAGACGATCGGAGGGTTGGAGCTGTTCTGATATGAGGAAAGGCTGGGAGAATTGGGTTTGTTCAGCCTGGAGAAGACTTTGGGATGACTTAACTGCAGCCTTCCATTATAGAATCACAGATTCTGCTGAGTTGGAAGGGACCCACCAGGATCACTGAGTCCAACTCCTGGCCCTGTACAGAACACCCCAAGAATCCCACCATGTGAGAGCATTGTCCAAATGCTCCTTGATCTCAAACAGGCTTGGTGCTGGGACCACCTCCCTGAGGAGCCTGTTCCAGTGCTCGGCCACCCTCTGGGTGAAAAACTCTTCTCATATCCAAACTAAACCTCCCCTGACTCAGCTTCATGCTGTTCCTGAAGGGAGCCTACAAGAAAGATGGGGGGAAGGGTATTTACCAGGGCATGTAGTGACGGGACAGGGGGGAATGGTTTCACATTGACAGAGAGGAGGTTTACGTTTGTTTAGTCATCATTCCTGGAGGTGTTTAAGAGAAGACTGTATGTGGCATTTAGTGCCACGGTCTAATCGGCAAGGTGGCGTTAGGTCACAGGTTGGACTCCGTGATCTCAAAGGTCTTTTCCATCCTAACTGATCCTGTGATTCTGTGATTAGTGATTTGGAAGAAATTCCTCTTTAGGGGGGGGTGGCGAGGTAGTGGAACAGAGCAGCNCCCTGAGGAGCCTGTTCCAGTGCTCGGCCACCCTCTGGGTGAAAAACTCTTCTCATATCCAAACTAAACCTCCCCTGACTCAGCTTCATGCTGTTCCTGAAGGGAGCCTACAAGAAAGATGGGGGGAAGGGTATTTACCAGGGCATGTAGTGACGGGACAGGGGGGAATGGTTTCACATTGACAGAGAGGAGGTTTACGTTTGTTTAGTCATCATTCCTGGAGGTGTTTAAGAGAAGACTGTATGTGGCATTTAGTGCCACGGTCTAATCGGCAAGGTGGCGTTAGGTCACAGGTTGGACTCCGTGATCTCAAAGGTCTTTTCCATCCTAACTGATCCTGTGATTCTGTGATTAGTGATTTGGAAGAAATTCCTCTTTAGGGGGGGGTGGCGAGGTAGTGGAACAGAGCAGCTGCGGCTGCCCCCTCTCTAGCAGTNAACAGAGCAGCTGCGGCTGCCCCCTCTCTAGCAAAGACTAAAGCCAAGCTGGCCAGTGCTCGAAGCAATCTGGTCTAGTGTAAGCCGTCCCTGCCCAGGGGCAGGGGGTGACACTAGACGTCCCTTAGGCTTCCTTCCCACCCAAACCATTCGCCCGCGGCACAACCTCCGCCTCTCCCCTCACGCCTGCCGGCCACCCCGCGCCGCCCACCGCGCATGCGCCCCGCCCGTCCCCGCGCCGGGCA